>JARQOD010005690.1:0-46712 GCA_033576555.1 Oophaga sylvatica
CATGAGGATGCATAAAATTTATTAATGCATCATGGTCGTCGACTGAAATTTCAGAAATATTTCCAATCCACCAGTTCCTATCGTAAATGCAGGCAATGTATTGCCCTGGCTGGGGGTTTGCAATTGGCACAAAAGGCATTTCTGATTTGACAGATCTATCTACATGGGCAATGAAAGATGATGGGTCATTTGACACCCTTGAAATGCAAATATTTTTGTCATCAATTGACACAAACTGGTGATTTTCTCTTTTGTTCCAGCAATTGTATGTCCATCTTTGAACCTTTCCTCTTGAACTACCCGTATTTCGTAAATTTTTTCTTTTGGAACAAAAAAAAAATTTGATTCCATGCAGTTGCTCGTTGCAAAAGTTGAATAAATCCACCGGGGTCAGTATTTGGTTTTCAGTTGGGCGTTGAAGACTGGCACGAGCTGCCAACCTCTTTGCTGTCCCTCCAGTCCCATCACAGGGCGACTTTCCATGACTGGTGCCAAAAAAATTCCATTCAGCGCTGATATTGAAATCAGCATTGTGGTGGCACAAGTTGAGACATTTTTTTAAATTTTTGTACTGGGCTGCAGATCCATCTCTGAAGTAGTGGATATGACGAATCCCATAGATGAGAGTCTTGAGATACTCCACAATTACTGTTAAGAAAGTGTGGACTGCAACTGTGTCATGTCGTGAGCAATCACTGATTATGCACAAGCTGATGTTCTGCGCAGCTTCACCATTTAACTCCTTGAAGTAAATTACAAATGGGTATACTGTAGCTTGACTATTTTCCCAGTGGAAACCTTGAATGGCATCTTGAACAATAAATGAGTAATTTTCAGCAAAGTCCATAAGGATCACAAGCTCTCCAGGTCTCAGATTTTTCTTCAACGATTTCAAATAGCTACTTTGATGCTTGGCGATGTAGTGATGGCTGCAAAGTTTAGAAATTTTCAAAACCAATTCTTCAATGAAATCTTCTATAGTCAGTTGTTTGGTATCAAGCGTGTCTCGATCAGTGTGAATCCATTGTTTGAACTCAATAATATCTTCAGGGTCACTGTTGACAAACACATTGACTAGAAATTCTTTTAAAACTTCAGGACCCAGGCATTTATCACAATGGCCAAGCATACAGTACTTGGATTCAATTCCACAGACCATTTTGCATATGAGCTCTTTGTAGTCATCATTGATTGGGCATGCTGCAAGCATTAGTTTGACATTTTGGTGAATGGTACACACACAAACGGAATGTGTTCCAGCAGATCCAACGGTTACGCACCACTTTGGCCGAAGCTCACAAAACTTGGAAAATCCAATTTCAGGGCCATTCCGATCCCGATAGGCTACAAACATTTCCCTCATATTGCTCAGTAATAGTCGCTTTTGCATCTGCTTTTTTTCTCCTGCTATTCGCACTGATACATAGTCTTTTTTACCAGGGCACATTTGACTGAATTCATCATCCTCAAAAAATGCCTGCACCTTTTTCTTCACTTCCTCAGAAACTTTCTTGCCACACTTGATTCTAGGTAAAGCTAAGATCCCATGTTCACATTTAAGCTTTCGAGCTTGCTTGACCATTCGTTCAGAGACACCGAATTCGTCTGATATAGCCTTAATGGACCAACTTTTAGGTGCCAATGTCAAGATTTGGACCTTTTCTGCCCGACTGGACACCTGCAGTTTTTGCTTCAAATCTGCCAAAAGGTGATTGTAATCCAGACACATTGTGCACTGTGCTGTTTTGTTTGCTCAATGTCTTTCGGCTCAAGCCCTCCAATTGAAGCAATCTTGCTAGAAAATGCATTTTATACCTGGCTTATCTTTCTCCTTGCATATCCAAGTGAATCCCGCTGGCTTATCCATGCATATTTCAGAGGAGAGATGCCAATGGATGTTAAGCTTGAATTTAGACTTTCAGGAGAACATTCCATTCCATCTGGATCTGATTCAGAGGAAACTGGATCAGCTGATTTTTTCCTGTTAGCAAATTCTTTTTGACATGATGCACACATCTTCTGGCCAGACTTCACATTATTCTTTGTAAATTCGTTCAACTGGTCAGCTGCTAACAAATTGATAGCTCGCAAATTCTTTTTGGTGTTACGACCTTTCTTCCCAAAAGGATTACAACACAATTTTTGCAAATGCTCATATTTGGTCAAGAATGAAGCTTCATGGTGTAAACAGATTTGTGAATGTTCGTCAAAATTTAGTCCCACTCGTCGACGCAGCAATTTCTGTTCATCCAATCTAAAGCTTGTAAACAATTTCAACTCATCCTTGCTATGGGTGAATGTCGTAGGCCCCATGCACACTTTGCGGATTCACTTGCGTTTTTTTCCGCGCGGATTTTGCTAAAACCGCAGGTAAACAACTCTGCGGTTTTAGCGTGGATTTACTGCGGTTTTGGCGCGGTTTTTAGTGCGGAATTGCCCTGCGGTTTTACACCTATAATGGAATAGGTGTAAAACCGCAGTGGAATCCGCACAAAGAATTGACATGCTGCTGTTTTGAAACCGCACCCAATCCGCGCGGAAAATTCCGCAGAGTGTGCACAGCTTTTTTTTTCCCTTCACTAACATTATACTGTACATGGCGTGCGGTTCTGCAGCAGTTCCGCAGCGCAAAAACCGCTGCGGAACCGCAGCAAAAACCGCAAAGTGTGCACAGGCCCTTAAGGTGGCACTTCGAATTGTTCGCAAGGCCGATAGAGCACTGGGCCGATTCTTCATCAATTTCATTCTACATCGCTAAAAAATAAATATATGCATTAAAATGTAACAATAGTCAATAACTTTTCATAAACAAAAAGGTTTATAGGGTTTTGATTATAATAGACATTGCTAGCAACAATACAACTCTGTAACATGTGATAAGAATCTGAAAATCAAACACAAAATCAATGCATTACGCGCATAAATAACACCATGTTCAATGGCATTTTTCTTTTCTTAAACTGAGAGACTCCAAAAAAAAACAATGATCCTTGTAGAGAAAAATGTGCTCTTTCTAATGATATCAGAATTACCGTATATACTCGTGTATAAGCCGACCCATGTATAAGCCGACCCCCCTAATTTTGCCACAAAAAAATGGGAAAAATTATTGACTCATGTATAAGCCGGGTGTATAAACTGCCCTCCTGCTCTGTGCTGCCCCCGTCCTGCTCCTTGCTCCCCCATCCAGCTCTGTGCTCCCCCATTCTCCTCTGTACTCCCCCCTCCTGCTCCGTCCTCCGCTGTGCCCTCCATCCTCCCCTGTCCTGCTCCATGCTTCCCCTGTCCTCCACGCTTCCCCCGTCCACCAATCTCCCCCCCCGTCCTGCTCCATGCTTCCCCCGTCCTCCGTTCTCCCCCGTCCTCCTCTATGCTTCCCCCGTCCTCCTCTATGCTTCCCCCGTCCACCGATCTCCCCCCCCGTCCTGTTCCATGCTTCCCCGTCCTCCGTTCTCCCCCTGTCCTCCTCCATGCTTCCCCGTCCTGCTCCAGCTTCCCCCGTCCTCCTCTATGCTTCCCCGTCCACCGTTCTCCCCCCCCCGTCCTGTTCCGTGCTCCTTGTCCTCTCTTCCATCATACTCACCCCTCCCCGTGCCATCGCTGAGCGTCCCTGCAATCCTGCGTTCTCCCCGTCTTCCTGCAGCTCTCTCCAGCACTGAGCGGTGATGTAATACCGCTCATTAAGGCCATGAATATGGAGGCAACGCCCATGGGAGTGGCGTCGCGTCCATATTACATGACCTTAATGAGCGGGTATTACGTCACCGCTCAGTGCTGAAGAGCTGCAGGAAGACGGGGAGAACGCAGGATTGCAGGGACGCTCAGCGATGGCACGGGGAGGGGTGAGTATGATCCCAGCCACCGGCTCCTGCCGCGGCATCCCCTCCCCCGCTGGTTTCTGCCCTATGACTCGTGTATAAGCCGAGGGGGCATTTTCAGCACGAAAAAAGGTGCTGAAAATCTCGGCTTATACACGAGTATATACGGTAATATATTTTAGGGTACCCTTTTTGAGAAATTTGACCTAAAAATAGGTAAAATTAATTTTTTTTAAGTTTTTCACCATATGTGGGTGTGAATATTTCCACAAATACATATGGTTTGACCGTGATATTGCAGCAATGCAAAGTCATGTAGATGTTTGGTGTACAGGGCAAAGCACCAGTTACTATTGGTTTTTGGTCTTGAGTTATATATGGGCAAAGTTTGGCATAAATTTTATGCAACGCTTTTTACAAGCTATTTTGACACAAGATTGCAGCCGAAATATTGTTTTGTGATAGCCGGTAACAATTTTATCGTGTTTAGCAGCAAAAGTTGAGCTAGTATGCCAAATTTCAGCATCATAGCCAGTATAGAACTCTAATGGCTATGTGCCAAAGTTTGCAAAATCCTCTTAGCTGAAGTCGCAGGCTTGGTGGAACCTCCAGTGAAAGGTCAACAGTGCCCAATGTATTTGAGATCTGGCCCTAAAAATTTACAGAACCTCTTTTCAAACATACATGTATATCCTTATAAATTTTCAACAAAATCGGAGAAGGTCGAGTGGGACGATTTTTAACACTGGTCCACTTGATGTGGAATGACCCTCATCCGACCCGGACTGGCGGCCCCTGAAGAGTTGATTCCGGGGAAAACCCTAACTGTCACCGGGATTGGGGCGTCCGCTGCCCCTTGCCGATGGCCCGGGATTTCATTGACTGGGGTGCCAGGAGCGGGGTGAAGGAAGTGGGGGTGTCCGAAAACCTGCCCACTGAAGTTTTATTGGGGACTGATTTGGGGAGGATTGTGGTGTACTGCGTCCCTTACACCCCTCTCCAATCTGGTAATAAGGTTAACGTTAACCACGATGATGATGATGTTGATGATGATGGGAAACTGAATGTGTTACCTGCCTATGCTTTGCGAAGTGATGATGCGACTGATAACCATTTTTTCCCTAGGAATGATGCTGATGATGATGTATTTGTGCCATCTGAACCTGTTAACCCTTTCTCTGAAGTGGTAGATGTGTCCACAGGTACAGGAGCGCTCAGCCACGTCGCTCTGCGGAGTGAGATGGCTGAGGAACCCCTAGCAGGAAGAAGCAACAGTGCTCAAGGAAATGGGGAGGTGCATGGGAACCGTGAGGAAGGTGACGCCATGCCACTGACCATTGCCACCGAGGAAGGTAACTGGCCCATAAGTAGCACTGCTCCTGAAGTGTTGGGGGTGGATGGGGAAGTAGAACCCATAGCAGCGCAGGCTGATGGGTCTGTAGAAATCCCCGGGGGGATAGCATACGTAGCTGCGGTCACCCGCAGTCAGAGTGGCCAGATCGCAGGTAGTGCCCTGCCATCTGGACAATCCTCTGCTACAGGAGAGACTGAACCAGAGGTGGACCCAGAGCCTGTCCCAGAGGGTCCCAGTGAGGAATGAACCCTGACTGTTGTGAATGTGCTAGAGATGGTTTCTGAGCACAGGCTCCCTCTGGTGGTTACAGACAGTACTGAACCTTTCAGTGAGGAATGGCAATCTGGGATCACTCACTGGACTGATATAAGGGAAGTTCCCTCCCATGATGGTCGCCGGTGATCAATTGTTCTTGTCTCAATTGTGGTTCCTGGTTCATTTGGAAGTTGCTGGAGTCTTGCCTGCACCTGCTGCTTTCAGATAAGATATTTTCTGCTTTTCTTTTTGTGCTTGCTTTTTTCATAGTTTTCTGCACTTTTGTGGAAGTCAGCCGGGTCCCCTCCTGGGGCCTGTGCTCCTCTCAATTTATCTGTAGCTACTGTTATTTGTTCATTTGCTTTTTCCTGTTTTTTCAGTGGCTGCGGCTTTGTTTTGTTACACCAGAGATCTGATTTAGGTGGTAGAGATCGTGTGATCTCAGGTTTTTTGGCAATCAGAAGTGCTGGTATTTTTTAGGGTTTTTGTTGGATTGCAGTCAGAATTCTTTCCTGTACTTTTCTGTCTAGACCAGGGGTGGGCAATTAATTTTGCCAGGGGGCCGCATGAGAAATTGGGATGGTTTTAGAGGGCCGGACTAATATAATTAACTCCGTTCTACCCAATACTGTATATATATATATATATATATACTGTATACTGTATATATACATACCTGCCCATTATCATCATCTTCTCCCCATCATCATCAATGCCTCCCCATTATCAGCAATGCCTGCCCATCATCATCTTCTCCCCATCATCAATGCCTGCCCATTATCATCAATGCCTGCCCATTATCATCATCTTCTCCCCATCATCATCAATGCCTCCCCATTATCAGCAATGCCTGCCCATCATCATCTTCTCCCCATCATCAATGCCTGCCCATTATCATCAATACCTGCCCATTATATCATCTTCTCCCCATCATCATCAATGCCTGTCCATCATCATCATCTTCTCCCCATCATCAATGCCTGCCCATTATCATCAATACCTGCCCATTATCATCATCTTCTCCCCATCATCATCAATGCCTGCCCATCATCATCATCATCTTCTCCCCATCATCAATGCCTGCCCATTATCATCAATACCTGCCCATTATCATCATCTTCTCCCCATCATCATCAATGCCTCCCCATAATCAGCAATGCCTGCCCATCATCATCTTCTCCCCATCATCAATGCCTGCCCATCATCATCAATGCCTGCCCATCATCATCATCTTCTCCCCATCATCATCAATGCCTCCTCATTATCAGCAATGCCTGCCCATCATCATCTTCTCCCCATCATCAATGCCTGCCCATTATCATCAATGCCTGCCCATTATCATCATCTTCTCCCATCATCATCAATGCCTCCCCATTATCAGCAATGCCTGCCCATCATCACACACAGACAGCACATAAGCGCTCTCTCACATATACACACACACACACACACACACACACACACACCACCGCACTACATAGACACAGACACACACAGAGACACGTCTTACCTGTCCAGCGTCCCCGCTCTCTGACACAGCCGGCCGCTGAATGATGACGTCATTCAGCGGCCGGCTGTGAGAGGAAGCGCCGGTGGAGCCCGGAGCTGCAGCAGCGGAGGCACGGGAGAGGTAAGTATTGTGCCAGCTGATGCCGGGGCCCTGAGACTGCCGGAGCGCCTCCGCGGGCCGGTCACTGACAGCCGGCGGGCCGGATGCGGCCCGCGGGCCGCCCCTTGCCCGGGTCTGGTCTAGACAGATTGGGCCCCAACGTTTGCTCATTCTATTTTCTGTCTGTGTCCGTGCTATCTTCTTGTCTAACCGCCATATGTTTGGGGGCTTCCTATTTTCTTTGGGGATCTGCTCCGGGGCAGATAGCTTTCATCTTTCTGCCTTTAGGTGTAGTTATCTCTCAGGCTGTGACGAGGCGTCTAGGATCAACGTAGGAATTCTCCACGGCTACCTCTAGTTGTGTGGTTAGTTCAGGTTACTGCAATCCAATAGGTTCCAGCCTCTCTGGTGTATTACCGTTTTTGCTTTTTCTCCTCAGCTACCTAAACTTAACACCTGACGTCACTTCTGGCTGCCTCCAGCCAGGAGTTCCAGGCCACTTTGCACTCAGATGCGAGCCTGGAGAGCTTGAGGCACCTCGCCGAGACGCCCACCTCCGTGACTGATAAGGAGAGGGTGTTCTGGGAACGAGGAAGGTTGTACCGGGAGACAGTACCCGGAGATTCCCAAAAGGAGTGGTTGAGGGAAAAACAGCTGGTCGTCCCGCACCAGTTCCGAGGTGAGTTGTTGCGGATTGCCTATGAGATTCCACTCGCTGGACACTTGCTAATCCGCAAAACTAAGGCACGGCTGTCTCAACACTTCTATTGACCCAAGATGGGGACAGATGTGACTTACTACTGCCGCTCCTGTATCACCTGTCAAAGAGTGGGGAAGGTGGGGCCTGCTCTTAAGGCTCCCCTGATCCCATTGCCAGTGATAGAGGAGCCTTTCCAGTGGATCGCGGTGGACATTGTGGGCCTGCTGGCCGTCCCCAGCAGCTCTGGAAAGCTATACATCCTTACTGTGGTAGACTACGGTGTCCGGAGGCAGTAGCTCTGTCCTCAACTAGGGCAGATAAGGTGGCGGATTCACTGGTGACCATCTTTTCACGGGTAGGATTTCCCAGGGAGATGCTTACCGATCAAGGGACCCAATTTATGTCTCGCCTAATGGAGGCTCTCTGCAAGAAAATGCAGGTGACGCGTATGGTATCGAGTGCGTATCACCAACAGACCAATGGTTTGTGTGAGCGCTTTAACGGTACCCTCAAACAGATGCTCCGCATGCTGGTTGAGACACAGGGACGCGATTGGGAGCGGTACCTCCCACACCTGCTATTTGCCTACAGAGAAGTTCCGCAGGCCTCGACGGGGTTCTCCCCCTTCGAGCTCCTGTATGGCAGGCGAGTCCGGGGACCCCTTGGGTTGATAAGAGAATCCTGGGAAGATGAGCAAAACCCCACGGAAGTGTCCATCGTGGATTATGTCATGCGCTTCCGCGACAAGATGCAGACCTTGATGCAGTTGGTGCATGACAACATGACGCAGGCTCAGGCTGACCAGAAGCACTGGTACGACCAGAACGTCCGGGAGCGAACCTACCAGGTGGGTCAAAAGGTGTGGGTGCTTGTCCCCGTACCAAAGGATAAGCTTCAGGCAGCCTGGGAAGGCCCGTACGTCGTGCACCAACAGCTCAACCCAGTCACCTATGTGGTCACGCTTGACCACACTCGGGGTAGGCGCAAGGCCTTTCACGTCAACATGATGAAGGCCCATCACGAACGTGAAGCCTGCATCCTACCGGTCTGCAACCTGCCCGAGGATGGGGAGGAAAACCCCCTCCTGGACATGCTGGCCCAAGCCAAGGCCGATGGGTCCTTTGAGGACGTGGAGGTAAATGCCTCGCTAACCGTCCCCCAGCGGTCGCAGTTGCTGGCCACACTGGAACCCTTCCGGGCCGTGTTCTCCAACCGACCCTGACGGACGAAGTTGGCAGTTCACGAAGTGGACAACGGGAATCATGCCCCACTACGGCGGACACCTTATTGGATCTCTGAGGAGGTGCAGCAGATTATGCGCCAAAAGATCGATGAGATGTTGCAGCTGGGGGTCATTTGACGGTCCAAAAGCACGTGGGCCTCACCTGTAGTTCTCGTGCCAAAAATGGATCGGACCACCCGTTCTGCGTGTACTACAGGGGGCTCAACGCCATCACTACCTCTGATGCACACCCTATGCCACGCATCGAGGATCTGCTGGAGCGGTTGGCGAATGCCAAATACATATCCATCATGTATTTAAGCCGGGGATACTGGCAGATTCCCCTGAGCCCTGCGGTGCAGGAGAGATTCGCCTTTATCACCCCTTTTGGACTGTATGAGTCCACGGTCATGCCTTTCGGCATGAAGAATGCCCCTGCCACTTTTCAGCGGATGGTAAACCACCTGCTTCAGGGACTAGAGAAGTACGCTGACATTGCCGTCTTCAGTTCCACCTGGGAGGAACACCTTCAGCATCTCCAGGAGGTGCTCAAGGGTATTCACCAGGCAGGTCTGACCATCAAGCCGGGAAAATGCCAGATGGGCATGAGGGAGGTCCACTACCTTGGGCACCGGGTAGGCGGGGGTTCCATGAGTCCAGAGCCAGAGAAAGTGGACGCGATCGTGTCCTGGCTCACCCCCAGGACCAAAAAGCAGGTGATGTCCTTCCTGGGCACTGCGGGGTACTATAGGCGGTTCATACAGAACTATAGCGCCATTGCAAAACCCTTGACGGACCTCACCAAGCGCGGTCTACCCCAAACAATCAACTGGACAGATGGCTGTGAGGCGGCATTCCGAGCTTTGAAAACAGCCCTGTGCAGCTCTCCAGTGTTAAAAGCTGTCAACAGCAGTCGGCCATTTCTGGTACAGAACGACGCCAGCGAATTTGACTTCGGTGCTGTACTCGGCCAGGTCGATTCGGGGAACCAGAAGCACCCCGTGTTGTACCTGAGCCGGAAACTTCTGCCGAGGGAAGTGGCATACTCCACCATCGAGAAGGAGTGCCTGGCCATGGTCTGGGCACTGCAACGTTTGCAGCCCTACCTGTACGGGCGCACCTTCAAGGTGGTAACCGACCACAATCCTCTGAGCTGGCTGCACACAGTGTCCAGAACCAACGGTAGGTTGCTACGCTGGAGCCTTGCCCTCCAGCAGTACGACTTCACAATACAACACAAAAGGGCAGCGAACATGGAAACGCTGATGGGTTGTCCCGCAGGGGTGAACCCGCTGATGTGCGCATGGCGGATTACCGACAGGTCATGCCTCCTTAGCGCCCTCAAAAAGTGGGAGGTGTGACGACATCTACATTTAGCAGCCTGTGTATAGCTGCGCTTCCCGTCCCCACCCTCCCAGCCTGCACTCAGGCTCACTGTAATCTGAGCTGCCAGCGCTGGAGTTTCCCTGCTCCCCGTGGGGGTCTGCATTGTCTGCTCATGTGCTTTTCCCTCTCATAGACAATAATGGAAATTCATTCATTCGGATGTAATGTAATGTGAGAGTATGATAAAAATACGAAAGTAGCAGTTCTGCGACCTGCGTCGACGGGGCTTCCTGGCCCATGTTTTTCCCGGCTCCAGATGCAACAGAACCCAAGAAACAGATTCCTGCTCAGCCGATCCACCTAGGCACTCTGCGTTTAGACTTAAATGCACGCCAATGTCTTGCGGAGTACCATGGTACGCTGCTCATCGCTGTAAGAGACTCCATCTCTAAGTTATGATAGTTATGAGTTTTGTGAACTAAGATTACCACTTAGAGCAAGAGGAGGACCCTGGTAACTCCACCCCATTTATGATGTCACGGCCACAGGTCTATAAGGCAGGGGCCAGGTATTCTGCCTCAGATCTGTCCTGGACACCAGATGTAGAACACGTCTGTGATGCATTGTGATGTGTCACCCATCCCCTACCGCATGGCTTACCTACTATGATCTAAGAACTGTAAGTTGATCTTCCTAATGTTAACCCCTTTTATTTTTTGTAACCGTATTAGACATATTTCAATTGTCTCCCCTTTTGTAAAATCTTGTTTTAAAACTTTATAAACACTGTCAAACCTTTTTGGAGTAAAGATATAAAATTTACTAGTTTGTTTCTCCTGCCCTATAAACGAACGAGCATGTGCCTGAAGTAACTACGCTACTAAATTGGGGTGGCCTCTGCCCCACATTCTAGACCCAGAGGCTGGTGGCAGTTAGTGTGTAAAGGGTTGACCTATTGGGTGGCGTTGGCAGTGACGGAGCGGGTTTTATAAGTGTATTGCTGTACACAAGCAAAGGGGATTTGGGCGCACTACAATCCAATTTAATTAATAAGGGAGGTGCGAATCGGCAGAAATAAATCATTGACCCAAGAAAAAGAAAAAGAAAAGCACTGCCGTACTTGAACGCACACTACACCAACAATGATATATGTGAAAAAGGTAACAAACTTTATTTAGCAAAGCACATCAAAATCACATAAAAACAGAATAAAATCAAGGGGACACATGTCCAAGAACCCTGTCGTGTACAAAAACGGGTATGATATACAGCATATGAAAATGACATTCAGCATATATTCCACCAGCATATATAGCACATAATCATGCCCAAAGATCGTAAATATAGCACATGCCTATAGTGTGAAATCAGCATTGTACTATCTGACATGATACTCCAGCCGATATAAAGATGAACCCCCCATGTCCCTTGTGCATCTTGATAAATAATAACCTGGAAAAATGCCAGAGCACTAATGAAGAAAAATAATACATGCAAAGCATGCCACACACAAAAAGGGAGGAGAGAACACCAAGGAATGGATGTAAAATACGGCTGGCTACAAATCCAAGAGAACTTAGCTGGGGAGAGACCAATAATTACCCGAGAGATGCCCTCATAATAGAGGAAGCAGGACACTGGCAGGGATCAAGGCTGTGGCCCCGGAACGTAACCCCACGCGTTCCGCCGTAATCGGTACGGCTTCATCAGGGAGTGTAAGGAATTGCTGTCGGACAGCTTGTTAAATACCTGAATCTTGAGCACAAGACCAGCTGCACCTGTGAGTCACCACCACGCAGCCCGGACCGGAAGCGGAAGTGCCCAGGAGGGAATAATGAAAGCAGACAGGATACGTTGGCTGCACTGTGTATGAGAAAACGAACCCAAACCAAAATCCCGTGGGGGCGTCAATGCATCAGACTAGGTAAACAATGATGTGCACTGAACCCGGGAGTCCAGATCATACAGAGGAAGTGCGTGCATCATAGCATTCAGTCAGACCGCAGTTAAACCCATCCACAGCACGGTTCACACCACACATGACAGGTGAAGACATGACAACATACATGTACTATTCCTAAGACCATTGATTATAATAATGATCTGTAAAAACATACCTCATAATCCAAGATAGGGAGATTGAATTATTAACAATTCGATAGTGGAGAGAGAAAAGACCTTTAGAATTGGCAATGAACCAAAATATAAGCGAACAATCCAGAAAAGAATAAGAAAGGTCCAGTGACCAATAAGAAGCATGCACCCGGTCTCCCAGAAAAATCCCATAACGGGAAAGAAATCCATGTTACCAAATAATCATGGACCATGTCATAAGGTGAACCAATAAACTGGGCAATAGTTATCCCCCTTTTTTTTATATTATTTTACGATAACCATAAAGAGTAGATTCCCTCCTTAGGCTGTGTTTCCACCGTCAGGAAACACAGCGCATTTGACGGAGCGGAAATTCGGCTCTGTCTAAGCCCCGCCCCCTTTCTGACGCGCGGTCTTTCCGGATGTGTTCAGGACACCTCCGGAACACATCCGGAAAGAACGCAGGGCTACATAGCCCTGTGTTAAATTCCGTTGCGGCGACGCAGCGTCGCCGCAATACGCTAGGACATGCTGCGGTCTGAAAAGACGCGCAGCATGTCCGGATACGCAGGTCTTCCACCTGCGTGTTGTTACGCATAGTGGAGACGGGATTTCTTGAAATCCCCTCCACTATGCTGTAACATCTGGACGCTGCGTGTTTGGCGCTGCGCCAGCGCATAGCGCCAAACACGCAGCGCTTCCTGACCGTGGAAACTCACCCTTATAAACCTAATAAATCCAGATGAGAAAAAAAAAAGGGGGGAATGGCATCTATCCAAGGTCCAATACCTGGGGTTAAAAAAGGTGATAAATCGAGTAATTCCCCAATATCCTCAAAAGCCATGACAATAACGGGGGTCAAAGAAAACAGAATAATCCTTTAGAATGCAATAAGATTGAAGCCCCAAGAGGGCAGAAAGTAGGGAAAGAATCCCCACTTAAAAGCCTGAATCGCGGGGTTTCCCTTAGGGGTTCTTTCCCTTGTGGTGGCTGCAATGTTTGTACATATATGCATCCTACTAACGGCTGTTTTATTGATCCATGTAGTGGCACCAGACATAGGCTTAAACACTATGTTAATTGCAAAACTAACTGTGTGGTATACGCTTTGGTGTGTCCTTGTCCTCAGGTATATGTTGGACAGACCTCGCAAGAACTACGACGACGCATACAGAAACACTTTTCTACCATCAAATTGGCATCGTCAGATCTTGCAAAGGGTAAGGTCCTGTCCTCAGTGGCAAGCCACTTTTTGACACACCACTCTGGCAGGATAGGCCGTACCCGTATAGTGGGGCTTGATAGGGTCATAATTTCCAACAGGGGGGGTTGTCCCAAGAGGCTCTTGCTGCAAATTGAATCCCGATGGATCTTTAATTTGAATTCTGTTACTCCAACAGGTTTAAATGAGGAGCTCCTCTTCTCTGGTTTTTTGGGCTAACCTGGATTTAGCATGGAAGTATCCGGATCTTGTGGACACTTATTTTCGCATAAATGGGACTTTATTCATTTTATGGAGTTATGGGCCAAGAATGGAGATACTCGGACTACTTGGATGTGGACTTTCGACACATATAACATTACCGATTGTCCTGACTTTGGTGGAATATTTGGGATCCACATGGATGGAAATCTTCTATATCGTTTTATATGCTGCACATCATCTTCTGATTAGCCATATTACCAACCGCCCCTTTATGTACCATTTTCTATTCTGCTATATATTTGTCTGTGTACGGTACTTCCAGCCAATCAAATACCTTTTGGATTTATGGACTTATTATTCCTGGGCTAAATTGGCAGGGATCATTGGTCTGTATGGATCTGGCTGTGTCATCCAACATGGGGGGTTTGATATCCCCTTGACAGGCTTTTAAGTGGGGATTCTTTCCCTACTTTCTGCCCTCTTGGGGCTTCAATGTTATTGGATTCTAAAGGATTATTCTGTTTTCTTTGACCCCCGTTATTGTCATGGCTTTTGAGGATATTGGGGAATTACTCGATTGATCACCTTTTTTAACCCCAGGTATTGGACCTTGGATAGATGCCATTCCCCCTTCTTTTTTTTTTCTCATCTGGATTTATTAGGTTTATAAGGAGGGAATCTACTCTTTATGGTTATCGTAAAATAATATATAAAAAAGGGGGATAACTATTGCCCAGTTTATTGGTTCACCTTATGACATGGTCCATGATTATTTGGTAACATGGATTTCTTTCCCGTTATGGGATTTTTCTGGGAGACCGGGTGCATGCTTCTTATTGGTCACTGGACCTTTCTTATTCTTTTCTGGATTGTTCGCTTATATTTTGGTTCATTGCCAATTCTAAAGGTCTTTTCTCTCTCCACTATCGAATTGTTAATAATTCAATCTCCCTATCTTGGATTATGAGGTATGTTTTTACAGATCATTATTATAATCAATGGTCTTAGGAATAGTACATGTATGTTGTCATGTCTTCACCTGTCATGTGTGGTGTGAACCGTGCTGTGGATGGGTTTAACTGCGGTCTGACTGAATGCTATGATGCACGCACTTCATCTGTATGATCTGGACTCCCGGGATCAGTGCACATCATTGTCTACCTAGTCTGATGCATTGACCCCCCCACGGGATTTTGGTTTGGTTTCGTTTTCTCATACACAGTGCAGCCAACGTATCCTGTGCTCAATTGAGCGCAGTCGCGCCTGGCTGCACACTGCAGAGACGTCTGCTTTCATTATTCCCTCCTGGGCACTTCCGCTTCCGGTCCGGGCTGCGTGGTGGTGACTCACAGGTGCAGCTGGTCTTGTGCTCAAGATTCACGTATTTAACAAGCTCTCCGACAGCAATTCCTTACCCTCCCTGAGGAAGCCGTACCGGTTACGGCGGAACGCGTGGGGTTACGTTCCGTGGTCACAGCCTTGATCCCTGCCAGTGTCCTGCTTCCTCTATTATGAGGGCATCTCTCGGGTAATTATTGGTCTCTCCCCAGCTAAGTTCTCTTGGATTTGTAGCCAGCCGTATTTTACATCCATTCCTTGGTGTTCTCTCCTCCCTTTTTGTGTGTGGCATGCTTTGCATGTATTATTTTTCTTCATTAGTGCTCTGGCATTTTTCCAGGTTATTATTTATCCAGATGCACAAGGGACATGGGGGGTTCATCTTTATATCGGCTGGAGTATCATGTCAGATAGTACAATGCTGATTTCACACTATAGGCATGTGCTATATTTACGATCTTTGGGCATGATTATGTGCTATATATGCTGGTGGAATATATGCTGAATGTCATTTTCATATGCTGTATATCATACCCGTTTTTGTACACGACAGGGTTCTTGGACATGTGTCCCCTTGATTTTATTCTGTTTTTATGTGATTTTGATGTGCTTTGCTAAATAAAGTTTGTTACCTTTTTCACATATATCATTGTTGGTGTAGTGTGCGTTCAAGTACGGCAGTGCTTTTCTTTTTCTTTTTCTTGGGTCAATTATAAGTGTATTGCCTGGCTGCGGCCCGGAGTAATTATAATTCCCTCACTGCAGCATGCCCAATAGCCAGTACACGTCCAAGCGACCCGTCCGGCGACTAATTATCCTAGGTGCAGTTTCCTGACTGACCTGAGGGTAAGGGGGGTGCCGGAGAGCTGCAAGTTCCTAAGTGGAACTGGGTAGTGGGATAAATATAAATCCCTGCAGATTATTCCTGACACATTGGGTTGGACTGCAGCAGCCGTCGTGTGTGTGTTTTATCGTCACCTTGGTGGCAGTGGTGGGATCATAAGCCGTAATATCCAGGGCTACCGTGTGGCGGTCCGTGTGCCGTGTTCATCACACTTAGTGTGACATCAGTGGCCCAAAGTCATTTAACCCCTTAAAAACATAAGTTATTCAAATCTGAAAATTGGCTGCTTGCCCACTTTGATGCCGATTCTGACGCCCAGAACCCATTTGGCCCAGGCTGGAGGGACCCGGTTTGATGCAGGGCATCACTATCTGTGTATTCTTAATGTGACATCAGTGGCACAGTCATTTAACCCATTAAAAACATCAGTTACTCAAATCTGTGAAAATTGGCTGCACTTTGATACCAATTCTGATGCCCAGAACCCATTTGGGCCAGGCTGGAGGGACCTGGGTTTGATGCAGGGCATCACTATCTGTGTATTAGTGTGACATCAGTGGCCCAAAGTCGTTTAACCCCTTGAAAATATCAGTTATTCAAATCTGTGAAAATTGGATGCTTGCCCAATTTGATGCCAATTCTAATGCCCAGAACCCATTTGGGCCAGGCTGGAGGGACCTGGGTTTGATGTGGGGCATCACTATCTGTGTATTCTTAGTGTGACATCAGTGGCCCAAAGTCATTTAACCCCTTAAAAACATCAGTTTCTTAATCATATCTGTGAAAATCGGCTGTTTATCCACTCTGATGTCAATTCTGATGCCCAGAACCCATTTGGGCCAGGCTAGAGGGACCTGGATTTGATGCGGGGAATCACTATCTGTGTATTCTTAGTGTGACATAAGTGCCCCAAAGTCATTTAACCCCTTAAAAACATCAGTTATTTAAATCTGAAAATCGGCTGTTTGCCCACTTTCATGCCAATTCTGATGCCCAAAACCCATTTGGGCCAGGCTGGAGGGCCTGGTTTGATGCAGGGCATCACTATCTGTGTATTCTTAGTGTGACATCAGTGGCCCAAAGTCGTTTAACCCTTAAAAACATCAGTTATTCAAATCTGTGAAAATCGGCTGTTTGCCCACTTTGATGCCAATTCTGATGCCCAGAACCCATTTGGCCCAGGCTAGAGGGACCTGGGTTTGATGCAGTGCATCACTGTCTGTGTATTCTTAGTGTGATATCAGTGGCCCAAAGTCGTTTAACACCTTAAAAACATCAGTTACTTATTCAAATCTGTGAAAATCAGCTGTTTGCCCAATTTGATGCCAATTCTGATGCCCAGAACCCATTTGGGCCAGGCTGGAGGGACTTGGGTTTGATGCGGGGCATCACTACCTGTGTATTCTTAGTGTGACATCAGTGGCCCAAAGTCGTTTAACCCCTTAAAAAACATCAGTTATTCAAATCTGTGAAAATTGGCTGCTTACCCACTTTGATGCCAATTCTGATGCCCAGAACCCATTTGGCCCAGGCTGGAGGCACCTGGGTTTGATGCAGGGCTTCACTGTCTATGCATTCTTAGTGAGAAATCAGTGGCCCAAATACATTTAACCCTTTAAAAACTTCATTTACTTATTCAAATCTGTGAAAATCAGCTGTTTGCCCACTTTGATGCCAATTCTGATGCCCAGAACCCATTTGGGCCAGGCTGGAGGGACCTGGGTTTGATGGGGGGCATCACTATCTGTGTATTCTTAGTGTGACATCAGTGGCCCAAAGTCGTTTAACCCCTTAAAAACATCAGTTATTCAAATCTGTGAAAATTGGCTGCTTGCCCAATTTGATGCCAATTCTGATGCCCAGAATCCATTTGGCCCAAGCTGGAGGGACCTGGGTTTGATGCGGGGCATCACTGTCTGTGAATTCATAGTGTGACATCAGTGGCCCAAAGTCGTTTAACCCCTTTAAAACATCAGTTATTCAAATCTGTGAAAATCGGCTTTTTGCCCACTATGATGCCAATTCTGATGCCCAGAAACCATTTGAGCCAGGCTGGAGGGACCTGGGTTTGATGCGGGGCATCAATATCTGTGTATTCTTAGTGTGACATCAGTGGCCCAAAGTCATTTAACCCTTAAAAACATCAGTTATTCAAATCTGTGAAAATTGGCTGCTTGCCACATTTGATGCCATATCTGATGCCCAGAACCCATTTGGCCAGGCTGGAGGGACCTGGGTTTGATGCAGGGCATCACTATCTGTGTATTCTCAGTTTGACATCAGTGGCCCAAAGTCATTTAACCCCTTAAAAACATCAGTTATTCAAATCTGTGAAAATTGGCTGCTTGCACATTTTGATGCCAATCTGATGCCCAGAACCCATTTGGCCCAGGCTGGAGGGACCTGGGTTTGATGCAGGGCATCATTATCTGTGTATTCTTAGTGTGAGATCAGTGGCCCAAAGTCACTTAACCCCTTAAAAACATCAGTTATTCAAATCTGAAAATTGTCAGCTTGCCCACTTTGCTGCCAATTCTGATGCCCAGAACCCATTTGGCCAGGATGGAGGGACCGGGTTTGATGCAGGGCATCACTATCTGTATATTCTTAGTGTGACATCAGTGGCCCAAAGTCATTTAACCCCTTAAAAACATCAGTTACTTAATCATATCTGCGAAAATAGTTTGTTTATCCACTTTGATGCCAATACTGATGCCCAGAACCCATTTGGCCCAGGCTAGAGGGACCTGGGTTTGATGCGGGGAATCACTATCTGTGTACTCTTAGTGTGACATCAGTGGCCCAAAGTCGTTTAACCCCTTAAAAACATCAGTTATTCAAATCTGTGAAAATCGGCTGTTTGCCCAATTTGATGCCAATTCTGATGCCCAGAACCCATTTGGGGCAGGCTGGAGGGACCTGGGTTTGATGCGGGGAATCACTATCTGTGTATTCTTAGTGTGACATCAGTGGCCCAAAGTCGTTTAACCCTTAAAAACATCAGTTATTCAAATCTGTGAAAATCGGCTGTTTGCCCACTTTGATGCCAATTCTGATGCCCAGGAACCCATTTGGGCCAGGCTGGAGGGACCTGGGTTTGATGCAGGGCATCACTATCTGTGTATTCTTAGTGTGACATCAGTGACCCAAAGTAATTTAACCCCTTAAAAACATCAGTTATTCAAATCTGTGAATATCGGCTGCTTACCCACTTTGATGCCAATTCTGATGCCCAGAACCCATTTTGCCAGGCTGGAGGGACCTGGGTTTGATGCAGGGCATCAATATCTGTGTATTTTTAGTGTGACTTCCGTGGCCCAAAGTCATTTAACCCCTTAAAAATATCAGTTATTCAAATCTGTGAAAATCGGCTGCTTGCACATTTTGATGCCAATTCTGATGCCCAGAACCCATTTGGGCCAGGCTGGAGGGACCTGGGTTTGATGCGGGGCATCATTATCTGTGTATTCTTAGTGTGAGATCAGTGACCCAAAGTCACTTAACCCCTTAAAAACATAAGTTATTCAAATCTGAAAATTGTCAGCTTGCCACTTTGATGCCAATTCTGATGCCCAGAACCCATTTGGCCAGGCTGGAGGGATCTGGGTTTGATGCAGTGCATCTCTATCTGTGTATTCTTAGTGTGACATCAGTGGCCAAAGTCATTTAACCCCTTAAAAATATCAGTAATTCAAATCAGTGAAAATCAGCTGTTTGTCCACTTTGATGCCAATTTTGATGTCCAGAACCCATTTGGGCCAGGCTAGAGGGACCTGGGTTTGATGCAGGGCATCACTATCTGTGTATTCTTAGTGTGACATCAGTGGCCCAAAGTCATTTAACCCCTTAAAAACATCAGTTACTTAATCATATCTGTGAAAATCGGCTGTTTATCCACTTTGATGCCAATTCTGGTGCCCAGAACCCATTTGTCCCAGGCTGGAGGGACCTGGGTTTGATGCGGGGCATCAGTATCTGTGTATTCTTAGTGTGACATCAGTGGCCCAAAGACATTTAACCCCTTAAAAATATCAGTTACTTATTCAAATCTGTGAAAATCGGCTGCTTGCCCACTTTGATGCCAATTCTCATGCCCAGAACCCATTTGGCCCAGGCTGGAGGGGCCTGGATTTGATGCGGGACATCACTATCTGTGTATTTTTAGTGTGAGATCAGTGGCCCAAAGTCATTTAACCCATTAAAAACATCAGTTACTTATTTATATCTGTGAAAATCGGCTGTTTGCCCACTTTGATGCCAATTCTGATGCCCAGAACCCATTTGGCCAGGTTAGGGGGACCTGGGTTTGATGCGGGCATCACTATCTGTGTATTCTTAGTGTGAGATCAGTGGCCCAAAGTCGTTTAACCCCTTTAAAAACATCAGTTATTCAAATCTGTGAAAATCGGTTTTTTGCCCACTATGATGCCAATTCTGATGCCCAGAAACCATTTGAGCCAGGCTGGAGGGACCTGGGTTTGATGCGGGGCATCAATATCTGTGTATTCTTAGTGTGACATCAGTGGCCCAAAGTCATTTAACCCCTTAAAAACATCAGTTATTCAAATCTGTGAAAATTGGCTGCTTGCACATTTGATGCCATATCTGATGCCCAGAACCCATTTGGCCCAGGCTGGAGGGACCTGGGTTTGATGCAGGGCATCACTATCTGTGTATTCTCAGTTTGACATCAGTGGCCCAAAGTCATTTAACCCCTTAAAAACATCAGTTATTCAAATCTGTGAAAATTGGCTGCTTGCACATTTTGATGCCATATCTGATGCCCAGAACCCATTTGGCCCAGGCTGGAGGGACCTGGGTTTGATGCAGGGCATCATTATCTGTGTATTCTTAGTGTGAGATCAGTGGCCCAAAGTCACTTAACCCCTTAAAAACATCAGTTATTCAAATCTGAAAATTGTCAGCTTGCCCACTTTGCTGCCAATTCTGATGCCCAGAAACCCATTTGGCCCAGGATGGAGGGACCGGGGTTTGATGCAGGGCATCACTATCTGTTATTCTTAGTGTGACATCAGTGGCCCAAAGTCATTTAACCCCTTAAAAACATCAGTTACTTATCATATCTGCGAAAATAGTTTGTTTATCCACTTTGATGCCAATACTGATGCCCAGAACCCATTTGGCCCAGGCTAGAGGGACCTGGGTTTGATGCGGGGATCACTATCTGTGTACTCTTAGTGTGACATCAGTGGCCCAAAGTCGTTTAACCCCTTAAAAACATCAGTTATTCAAATCTGTGAAAATCGGCTGTTTGCCCAATTTGATGCCAATTCTGATGCCCAGAACCCATTTGGGCAGGCTGGAGGGACCTGGGTTTGATGCGGGGAATCACTATCTGTGTATTCTTAGTGTGACATCAGTGGCCCAAAGTCGTTTAACACCTTAAAAACATCAGTTATTCAAATCTGTGAAAATCGGCTGTTTGCCACTTTGATGCCAATTCTGATGCCCGGAACCCATTTGGGCCAGGCTGGAGGGACCTGGGTTTGATGCAGGGCATCACTATCTGTGTATTCTTAGTGTGACATCAGTGACCCAAAGTAATTTAACCCCTTAAAAACATCAGTTATTCAAATCTGTGAATATCGGCTGCTTACCCACTTTGATGCCAATTCTGATGCCCAGAACCCATTTGCCCGGCTGGAGGGACCTGGGTTTGATGCAGGGCATCAATATCTGTGTATTTTTAGTGTGACTTCGTGGCCCAAAGTCATTTAACCCCTTAAAAATATCAGTTATTCAAATCTGTGAAAATCGGCTGCTTGCACATTTGATGCCAATTCTGATGCCCAGAACCCATTTGGGCCAGGCTGGAGGGACCTGGGTTTGATGCGGGGCATCATTATCTGTGTATTCTTAGTGTGAGATCAGTGACCCAAAGTCATTAACCCCTTAAAAACATAAGTTATTCAAATCTGAAAATTGTCAGCTTGCCCACTTTGATGCCAATTCTGATGCCCAGAACCCATTTGGGCCAGGCTGGAGGGATCTGGGTTTGATGCAGTGCATCCAATCTGTGTATTCTTAGTGTGACATCAGTGGCTCAAAGTCATTTAACCCCTTAAAAATATCAGTTAATTCAAATCAGTGAAAATCAGCTGTTTGTCACATTTGATGCCAATTTTGATGTCCAGAACCCATTTGGGCCAGGCTAGAGGGACCTGGGTTTGATGCAGGGCATCACTATCTGTGTATTCTTAGTGTGACATCAGTGGCCCAAAGTCATTTAACCCCTTAAAAACATCAGTTACTTAATCATATCTGTGAAAATCGGCTGTTTATCCACTTTGATGCCAATTCTGGTGCCCAGAACCCATTTGTCCCAGGCTGGAGGACCTGGGTTTGATGCGGGGCATCAGTATCTGTGTATTCTTAGTGTGACATCAGTGGCCCAAAGACATTTAACCCCTTAAAATATCAGTTACTTATTCAAATCTGTGAAAATCGGCTGCTTGCCCACTTTGATGCCAATTCTCATGCCCAGAACCCATTTGGCCCAGGCTGGAGGGGCCTGGATTTGATGCGGGACATCACTATCTGTGTATTTTTAGTGTGAGATCAGTGGCCCAAAGTCATTTAACCCATTAAAAACATCAGTTACTTATTTATATCTGTGAAAATCGGCTGTTTGCCCACTTTGATGCCAATTCTGATGCCCAGAACCCATTTGGGCCAGGTTAGGGGGACCTGGGTTTGATGCGGGGCATCACTATCTGTGTATTCTTAGTGTGAGATCAGTGGCCCAAAGTCATTTAACTCCTTAAAAACATCAGTTACTTATTCAAATCTGTGAAAATCAGCTATTTGCCCACTTTGATGTCAATTCTGGTGCCCAGAACCCATTTGTCCCAGGCTGGAGGGACCGGGGTTTGATGCGGGGCATCAGTATCTGTGTATTCTTAGTGTGACATCAGTGGCCCAAAGACATTTAACCCCTTAAAAATATTAGTTACTTATTCAAATCTGTGAAAATCAGCTGTTTGCCCACATTAATGCCAATTCTGGTGCCCAGAACCCATTTGTCCCAGGCTGGAGGGACCTGGGATTGATGCTGGGCATCAGTATCTGTGTATTCTTAGTGTGAGATCAGTGGCCCAAAGTCACTTAACCCCTTAAAAACATCAGTTATTCAAATCTGAAAATTGTCAGCTTGCCCACTTTGCTGCCAATTCTGATGCCCAGAACCCATTTGGCCCAGGATGTAGGGACCGCGGTTTGATGTGGGGTGTGATGATACTGGAAGCTCCATGTCTTGTGCTGTGCTAGAACTACAGTCCTCATCTTTTTTTTTTACTGCTGACAGCCCACAGAGCAAAGTCCCCCCTCTCTCACGCTGCTCATCAACCCCAGCCTGCACACACCAGCTACCAGTGCTGGAGTTTCCCGCCTCACCGCAGGGGGTCCCCATTGTCTTCACATGTGCTTTCCTTCCATAGCAGCCATTATGAGGATTCATTCTTTTGGCTTATAACACGGTGGGAAGTTGCGTCAGAAACACGAAAGTCACTGTTTTGAAACATGCGCCGACAGGCATCGTTCCCGTGGTACTGGTGAACCCGTAACTCCAACAGAACCCGAGAAATGGAATTCTCGGATGCCCCATGAGCTATTTCACCCAAGTTTGGGCTCATTTGAACCGTCATTTCAAAGTAAAATCATTGCTAGGTCTGCCATTATTCTGCTAGAGTTCCCCGCTGAGTTATGGTCCTTATGACTTTCCAGAGCTTCAAATCATACTTCTATCCCTGGGAGGTGGCCAGAAAAACCATCCCCTTTTGTGAGGTCAGCAGCCCACAGGTATAAGTCTTGCAGTTAAGCCCCCCTTAGTCATTCCAAGCTGTGATGACTTGACTAAGAGATCTGCAAATGAACTATGACGTGTGGCTCCTCCCCCGGCCTGTCTTGCCTATGCCTATGTAACTATCATGTGAGTTTTTTTCACTTTTAATCCCGTTTATTTTCTGTAACCATATTGTACATAACGATATTGCCTCAGCTTGTTACCTTTTTTGTTAAACTATAAGCACTGCCTGTTTTTTAAGGAATAAACCTATAAAATTATTAGTTTGTTTCTCCTGCTCTATAAGCGAATCTGCACGTGCCTGAAGTACTACGCTACTGTTTTGGGGTTGCTACGGACCCTCTTGATAAATTGTTCATTAAGCAAATCGTAGCTGGTGGCAGCTAAAAAGAAGGGGTGTAAAGTGTTGACCTATGGGGTGGCGTTGGCAGTGACGGAGCGGGTTTTATAAGTGTATTGCCTGGCTGTGGCCCGGAGTAATTATAATTCCCTCACTGCAGCGTGCCCAATAGCCAGCACACATCCAAGTGACCCGTCTGGCGACTAATTATCCTAGGTGCAGTTCCCTGACTGACCTGAGGGTAAGGGGGGCGCCAGAGAGCTGCAAGTTCCTAAGTGGAAGTGGGATAATTATAAATCCCTGCAGTTTACTGGGTTGGACGGCAGCAGCCGTCGTGTGTGTGCGCGTTTTTGTCACATTTGCGCCACGGAGGGATCATAAGTCGTGATACCCCGGGCTACCGCGTGGCGGACCGTGTGCACGTTCCATCACATGTGGTGGCAGCGGTGGGATATTAGAGCATTAGTGATCTGGATTGAGCAATCATTCCATTCACTAAAAAAACTTGCACGGTTCTTCAGGGACCCTGCAACTAAAGTTTTGGAGAACAGACACAGTGTTTATTAGTCCTGAGATCAATTGTGTGTACTTGCAGTTACCCCACCCTTCTCTTTGTTTTTCTATCCTATCTTTTATTTGGCAAACATGGCTACAAGAGGAGCAAGTTAGTACGAAAAGCAGAACATGGACACTCTTGTGTGAATTTGCGTGTACCACGGCCTTGACCACAAGAACCAAACCAAAGCCCGACTGGTCCAGGCCCTGAAGGAACTGGAAGAGCATCAGAGTGTGGCGGGCACAGGAGCTGGCCCAAGCCAAGGTGGTGCTGCAGCAGTGACCCAACCCCTGCATGCTTACACCCAGGGCAGGTTGGACCCTTACCTGCAGGCGGCCCTGGAGGGACTCCCCACCGACGACCGGGAGGAGCGCCTGAAGCTGATCCAGCAATACCAGCAGGAGGCCCGAGCCGAGCGCCAAGCCCAGCGAGAGGCTGAGAGAGCCGAGCGGGAAGCTCAGAGAGCCCATGAACTAGAGCTGCTCAGACAAGGGGCACTGCCCTCCACAGCACAGAGCGGTACACCTAGCAGCTCTCAGAGTCCGAAGCCCCGGCCGGAGCACTTTCCCGTGATGGAAAAGGACGGAGACTTGGACACTTTCCTGCGGGCCTTTGAGAAAGTAAGCAGACAGTACCAGCTGCCTGCCAACCAATGGGTGTCATGTATAGTGTACAGTTCCTATAGCGTCTTGTGCTTGGGTGCGAGGAAAACACAGGAGACATAGGTTAAAATGAAATGACTTGTATTACTTCATACAAGCATGCTGAAAAGTTCACACAGTTTGCAGGAACAGCAACAGGAGACACAGCAGGCCAGAGTAACTTCAAGCTCTACAATAACTCTCCAAAGCAGGTTCAGGATCTCTTCTCTGTACCGTAATTCCTCTGCAAACATGGATTCACCAAACAGCAGGTTTCCAGAGTCCAAAAGTGTTCCAAGGTTCCTCAGTAGGGAATAACTGGAGTACAAGTCCAAGGCTTCCAGGAGTCAGGTCACAGACTGACTGAGGCTTGATTCAGGAGCACTGATTGTTCAGCTGAGGCTGCTTAAGAAGCAAGAGGGAAGAATCAGGGCGGGAACATGAAAACTGGAAACTCCATATTAACTGAGGGCAAGCAGAAAGACAGAAAGCAAAATGGCCGACGGAAAACTGAGTTTCAAGGAACATGTCAACAGAGACAAGGAACCTTACATTACTCCCCCCTTAGGGACAACCTCCGGATGACCTCAGACCAGGCTTGTCAGGGTACCTCTGATGAAACTGGCGGAGCAGGCGAGGAGCATTTACATTATTGACTGGTTCCCATGAGTTGTCCTCCACTGGGTAGCCCTGCCATTTAATCAAATATTGCAACTGATTTCTGTACAACCTGGAATCTAGAATCCTTTCCACCATAAATTCTTCCTGACCATCGACCAGCACTGGGTCAGGGCAAGGAGAAGAACGTCCAGGAAACGTATTGGGTGTTGCAGCCTTTAGTAGGGATACATGAAAGACAGGGTGGATTCTCATAGTTCTGGGTAGTTGAAGACGACAAGCAACAGCACTTATAATCTTATTGATCTTATAAGGTCCAATGTACTTATGTCCCAATTTAGACGATGGAATCTTTAATTTAAGATTTCTGGTTGACAGCCAGACCAAATCTCCTACCTTGAAAGCTGGTGCAGGTTTACGAAATTTATCTGCTGCTTTCTTGTACCTTTCCTGAGCCAATTCTAGATTTTTCTTTATACGATGTTCTTTGCGTGCATCACTAACCCGTCTTTGTAAAGAGTCCATCTGCATGGGTTCAGGTTCTGGTTCCCTTGTGATCCTACTCAAAGGTTCCTTAGCTGAGGAGGGAGGTAGTAAAAGGTTAGTGCGATTATTTTCGAACCATCTCTCTTGTCTGCGTTCAGTCAGACGAGCATCAATACGGATACAATAGTTAATAAAGTCACCTAACGCAGTGGGAGGGTCGGCACGAGCAAGTTCATACTTAATCAGTGGAGACAACCCTTTCCGAAAAATAGATTTTTTAGCGGAAGTGTCCCAAGTGGTATCAAGAGCCCATCTCCTGAAATCCAGGGCATATTCGGCTACTGAACGCTTACCTTGGCGCAAAGTTAACATGGCTGCTTCAGCTGTTGCACCTCGATTGGGGTCATCAAACACCTGCCCCATGGCTGAAATAAAAGCATCAAGGTGATTCAAACAATCATCCTCAGTCTCAATCAGAGGGTTTGCCCACATCAAAGCCTTATTGGTAAGCAACATGATTATAGTAAGCACTTTGGATCGTTCAGTGGGAAATTGTGAAGCATGTGCAGAGAAAAATAAATTGCATTGATTAATAAATCCCCTGAATTTCTCACATTCACCGCCAAAACGAAAAGGAGGTAATTTGGGGATCCCAGAACTTGGGGTTATGGCAGGAGCCTGGGCTCGTTCCTCTAGAGCCTCAATCCTGGCTCGCAATTCCTGGGTAGTCTGTCCAAACACTTGTAAATTATGATTAGTGAGGTCCTGTAGGCTTGCAAAACGGGTTTTTAAAGTCTGTACATCTGAAAGGATTGTATCAGTCACTCCGCAAAGTTCCTTTATGCGGGCCTCCATCTTCCAGATCTTTTAAGGCAGAGGTGCTGGAAGGAGAAGAGGAAAGGAAAAAAAAAAAAAAACAATAGTGTTTACCTGTGGTAACACTCCAGAGTAAAATTTTAAGGGAATGCGCTCACCTGGAATGGTTGTGAGAAGTCACAACCACTGTCATCACATAAGGTATTAAACGGACATCTGATATCCACAGTCACAGCAGACACGGCTTTCCCAGACCCAGCAGACACTAAACATTGGCTCCTGAATCTTGTCATGTATAGTGTAAAGTTCCTATAGCGTCTTGTGCTTGGGTGCGAGGAAAACACAGGAGACATAGGTTGAAATGAAATGACTTGTATTACTTCATACAAGCATGCTGAAAAGTTCACACAGTTTGCAGGAACAGCAACAGGAGACACAGCAGGCCAGAGTAACTTCAAGCTCTACAATAACTCTCCAAAGCAGGTTCAGGATATCTTCTCTGTACCGTAATTCCTCTGCAAACATGGATTCACCAAACAGCAGGTTTCCAGAGTCCAAAAGTGTTCCAAGGTTCCTCAGTAGGGAATAACTGGAGTACAAGTCCAAGGCTTCCAGGAGTCAGGTCACAGACTGACTGAGGCTTGATTCAGGAGCACTGATTGTTCAGCTGAGGCTGCTTAAGAAGCAAGAGGGAAGAATCAGGGCGGGAACATGAAAACTGGAAACTCCATATTAACTGAGGGCAAGAGCTGCAGAAAGACAGAAAGCAAAATGGCCGACTGAAAACTGAGTTTCAAGGAACATGTCAACAGAGACAAAGAACCTTACAATGGGCCAGGTACTTGATCCCCGGGCTAAAGGGCAAAGCTTTGGAGGCATTCGCTTCCCTCACGTCAGATCAAGATGACAACTATGAGGCCATCAAGCAGGCCCTGATCGCCAAGTACCAGCTAACCCCTGAGTTATACCGAAAGAAGTTCCGGAACCTCCAACGTGGCCCACATGACAGTTATAGCGATGTGGTGCAAGGACTCAGGAACCACTTTGACCAGTGGATGCATGGACTGTCAGTTGACACCTTTGAGGAGCTGAGAGACCTGATGATCAAAGACCAGTTCCTGCATCTGTGCCCAGCTGAGGTCCGACAGTTCATCCTGGACCGAGAACCAGAGGACGCGGTCCTAACAGCACGGATCGCCGACAGCTATGAGGCCAACCGGAAACCCGAGGTGCGGAAGCCCGTCGCCGCCCGCTGGGGAGGGGGTAAGCCTGCAACCAACCCCAGTGCCCCTGCCAGCCGTCCCTCTGGGGGCACTATCCCCTTTGCCAGCGCCAGGCCTACATCAGACCCCCGCCAGTGTTTCTCCTGTAAACGGACAGGACACATCAGCGCCACCTGTCCGGAGAGGCAGAAGAACCCCCCAGCCAAGGCCTCCGGGCCCAACGCCTCTGTTCTTTTGGTGGGTGGTGTGGTGGGGAGGGTTGGTGACAACATGCAGCCCGTCCGCGTGGGGGCCCGTCTTGCTACAGGCCTCAAGGACACCGGGGCTGAACGAACCCTCATCCGACCCGAACTGGCGGCCCCTGAAGAGTTGATTACGGGGAAAACCTTAACTGTCACCGGGATTGGGGGCGTCCACTACCCCTTGCCGATAGCCCGAGTTTTCAGTGACTGGGGTGCCGGGAGCGGGGTGAAGGAAGTGGGGGTGTCCGAAAACCTGCCCACTGATGTTTTACTGGGGACTGATCTGGGGAGGATGGTCGCGTACTATGTCCCTGACACCCCTCCCCAATCTGATAATAAGGTTAACGTTAACCATGATGTTGATGATATGGGAAACTGATTGTGTTACCTGCCAATGCTTTGCGAAGTGATTATGCAACTGATAACCTTTCTTTCCCTAGGAATGCTGCTGATAGTGATGTATCTGTGCCATCTGAACCTGTTAACCCTTTCTCTGAAGTGGTAGATGTGTCCACAGGTACAGGAGCGTTCAGCGACGTCGCTCTGCGGAGTGAGACGGCTGAGGAACCCTTAGCAGGAGCAAACGACAGTGCTCAAGGAAATGGGGAGGTGCATGGGAACCGTGAGGAAGGTGACGCCATGACACTGACCAGTGCCACCGAGGAAGGTAACTGGCCCATAAGTAGAACTACTCCTGAAGTGTTGGGGTGGATGGGGAGGTAGAGCCCATAGCAGCGCAGGCTGATGGGTCTATAGAAATCCCCGGGGAGACTGCATATGTAGCTGCTGTCACCCGCAGTCAGAGTGCCCGGATCGCAGGTAGCGCCCTGCCATCTGGACCCTCCTCCGCTACAGGAGAGACTGAACCAGAGGTGGACCCAGAGCCGGTCCCAGAGGGTCCCAGTGAGGAAGGAACCCTGACGTCACTGCTGGTTGCCTCCAGCCAGGAGTTCCAGGCCGCTCTGCACTCAGATGCGAGCCTGGAGAACTTGAGGCACCTCGCCGAGACGCCCACCTCCGTGACTGATAAGGAGAGGGTGTTCTGGGAATGAGGAAGGTTGTACCTGGAGACAGTACCCGGAGAGTCCCAAAAGGAGTGGTTGAGGGAAAAACAGCTGGTCGTCCCGCACCAGTTCCGAGGTGAGTTGTTGAGGATTGCCCATGAGATTCCACTCGCTGGACACTTGGGGATCAGCAAAACTAAGGCACGGCTGTCTCAACACTTCTATTGGCCCAAGATGGGGACAGATGTGACTAACTACTGCCGCTCCTGTATCACCTGTCAAATAGTGGGGAAGGCGGGGCCTGCTCTTAAGGCTCCCCTGATCCCGTTGCCAGTGATAGAGCAGCCTTTCCAGAGGATCGCGGTGGACATTGTGGGCCCGCTGGCCGTCCCCAGCCGCTCTGGAAAGCAATACATCCTTACTGTGGTAGACTACGCTACCCGGTACCCGGAGGCAGTAGCTCTGTCCTCAACTAAGACAGATAAGGTGGCGGATGCACTGGTGACCATCTTTTCACGGGTAGGATTTCCCAGGGAGATGCTTACCGATCGAGGGACCCAATTTATGTCTCGCCTAATGAAGGCTCTCTGCAGCAAAATGCAGGTGACGCGTATGGTATCGAGTGCGTATCACCCACAGACCAATGGTTTGTGTGAGCGCTTTAACGGTACCCTCAAACAGATGCTCCGCATACTGGTTGAGACCCAGGGGCACGATTGGGAGCGGTACCTCCCACACCTGCTGTTTGCCTACAGAGAAGTCCCGCAGGCCTCGACGGGGTTCTCCTCCTTTGAGCTCCTGTATGGCAGGCGAGTCCGGGGACCCCTTGGGTTGATAAGAGAATCCTGGGAAGATGAGCCAAACCCCACAGAAGTGTCCATCGTGGATTATGTCATGCGCTTCCGTGACAAGATGCAGACCTTGACGCAGTTGGTGTATGACAACATGACGCAGGCTCAGTCTGACCAGAAGCACTGGTACGACCAGAACGCCCGGGAGCGTACCTACCAGGTGGGTCAAAAGGTGTGGGTGCTGGTCCCTGTACCAAAGGATAAGCTTCAGGCAGCCTGGGAAGGCCCGTACGTCATGCACCAACAGCTCAACCCAGTCACCTACGTGGTCACGCTTGACCACACTCGGGGTAGGCGCAAGGCCTTTCACGTCAACATGATGAAGGCCCATCTGTCACGCTGTATAGCAGATATATATATGTGATATCAGTAACCTATATCAAAAGGGCAACATACTATATAACATGCGCATAGATATATGATAACATAGATTTACCTGACAGAATGTCCAGTGGGTCAAAACGGAATCCGTTATACGCTGTCTCCGGCTAGAGGGTGACCGGGGTCTAAGCTGACCCTAAACTGGGGTCCTAACTAATCCCTCAACCTGGAGGTACTGTTAAAGGTACAGAGGTCCAGGCCACCAGCGTAAACCCTGTCTCCTATCAATCCCTGCCAACTGTATTCTAGTCCTAAGAAGGACCCTGAATACCACCAAAGGGAATGAACAGGTAACGGTTAATGAACAGAAAGACATACAAGAAAGACAAGAAATAAAGTAAATAAAGTCTTACATACAACACTCACACACAGTAGGAACACCTAAGGTCTCAGAGAAAAACTATAAGCTGTAAGAGTAAAAACAACTAAGGAGCTCTTAGCTTAAGTATTCTCAGAACCGATCCAGTCTGCTAAACTACATGAATGCTTTCACCGGCGTCTAACACCCAGACTGGCAGAAATATAAAGGAAACTAATTAGAACATAATCAAAAGCAGCCGGGCGAGGCTGCACCTAGCCTTAGCAAAGAGCAAGGTAAAATTAACTCTCTCATTACCAAAAAACAAAGAAACAGCAGCTCAGCTGTGAGAAGTCAGAATGTGCAATCGCGACGATCTTCGTGGCGATGCACCCATGACAGTACCCCCCCTTCTACGAGGGGCCTCCGGACCCTCATGACCAGGTCTGTCCGGGTGAGTTGTGTGAAAGGTCCGAACCAATCGATCTGCGTTAACATCAGACGCAGGGACCCACGTCCCCTCCTCAGGACCATACCCCCTCCAATGAACTAAGTACTGAAGGGATCGGCGACTGAGACGTGAGTCAATGATTTTCGACCCATGAATTTCCACGTTATCATTGACCACCACTGAAGGAGGTAGAGGTGACGGTATGACTGGTGCCACATACTTTTTAAGTAATGACTTGTGAAACACATTATGATTTTTAAACGTAGGAGGGAGGTCCAGACGAAATGCCACAGGATTAATTATGGAACTGATCCTGTACGGCCCGATGAATCTGGGACCCAACCTCCAGGAGGGAACCTTAAGTTTTATATTCCTGGTAGACAACCACACCAGATCGTTCACCTTCAGATCTCGACCAGAAACTCTCCCCCTATCAGCCATCCGTTTGTAACGGTTCTCCGTAACCTTCAGTCTTAACCGATCTGGAACTATCAGTCTCCCTGGAAGTCCCACAGGGGCGTCCCCCTGAGCCCCCAACACCTCCCCCTCAAGCTCAGAGCATACAGCTGACACTACAACTCCCTCCTGAGGAATAGGAACCGGATCATCCATCCTCCCGATCCCTGGGAAAGTACGAGATAAGGCATCAGGAAGCAACTTTATTGAGCAGTCATATGCGCGATGAGGAGGTAACTCTTTACACCCCTCCTCTGAGAACATCTCCCCAAAGTCCTCCAGAAAAGGAGGCAAAGTCCTAGGCACAACCGCACCGATGACCGTGCTCATGCAGTTATTCTTGCAAAATTCACCCCACTGGCTTATCTTTCTGGATTGCCAATCAATCACTGGGTTATGTTTAGCCAACCAAGGAAGTCCCAACACAATAGGAGTAGGTAGACCCTCCAACACATAACAAGACAATTGCTCTTTATGTATTGCCCCTACTCGAAGATCTATGTTATGAACAGCTTGTACCAAGCTACCTTGACCAAGAGGTCTAGAATCAATAGAGAGTATAGGGACCGGTTTGGCCAATACACTCAGTTGCATACCATGCACCTGGGCAAACCGAGCGTCCACCAGATTAGCCCCGGACCCACTATCAAGAAAAACAGAAATCCTCTCAGTTCTAGTACCAATCACCACCTCCGCAGGCACGAGAAACTGAGAGGGATTTGGGGATGAAATACACACTCCCAGGTTAACTCCTTGGCTCAAAGAGGTCCGGGATGGACACCCCCCAACAAAATGTCCCTCTCTCCCGCAAAAGAAACACCTTCTAGACTTGCGGCGCACCGCCGATTCCCTCCTACAAAATGATGTCCCTCCCAACTGCATGGGTTCCTCAGAACAGACCAGGGAACCACAGTATAAGGGACTGTAGTAGTAGGTGGAGTCATCACGGGGGCGGAGTTACCTCGCGTCTTCCCCGAAGTCGTCTATCAATGCGAATAGCGAGGGCCATAGCAGCCTCCAGTGACGGAGGAGAATCATACTGAGCCAACACATCTTTTAATTTGTCAGACAACCCTTGACAAAACTGGCTCCTAAGAGCTGGGTCATTCCACTGAGTATCTGTTGCCCATCTACGGAACTCAGAAGAATATTCCTCCGCTGGACGATTTCCTTGCCGTATTTTATGTAACCTTGTTGCAGCAAGGGAGACTCGATCCGGATCATCATATACCAGACCCAGGGCAGTAAAAAATCGATCCACTGACTGGAGATCTGGGGAGCCTGGAGGAATAGAGAACGCCCAAGATTGAGGGTCCCCTTGTAAGAGCGAGATAACAATTCCCACCCTCTGCTCTTCACTCCCAGATGACCGAGGCCGCAGCCGAAAGTACAATTTACATGCCTCCCGGAAAGTAAAAAATTTGTCCCGCCCACCAGTGAACCTGTCCGGGAGAGCAACCTTAGGTTCAGATCTGGTTTGCTCCGGGAGGGACAAAACCTTGGACTTAATGTCTGCAAATTCCATGGACAACCCCTGCAACTGCCGGGCCAGCTGGGCTACTGGATCCATGACAGCTGGGGAGAATCTTTAGTTTGGGCCGGTGAAAATGTCACGCTGTATAGCAGATATATATATGTGATATCAGTAACCTATATCAAAAGGGCAACATACTATATAACATGCGCATAGATATATGATAACATAGATTTACCTGACAGAATGTCCAGTGGGTCAAAACGGAATCCGTTATACGCTGTCTCCGGCTAGAGGGTGACCGGGGTCTAAGCTGACCCTAAACTGGGGTCCTAACTAATCCCTCAACCTGGAGGTACTGTTAAAGGTACAGAGGTCCAGGCCACCAGCGTAAACCCTGTCTCCTATCAATCCCTGCCAACTGTATTCTAGTCCTAAGAAGGACCCTGAATACCACCAAAGGGAATGAACAGGTAACGGTTAATGAACAGAAAGACATACAAGAAAGACAAGAAATAAAGTAAATAAAGTCTTACATACAACACTCACACACAGTAGGAACACCTAAGGTCTCAGAGAAAAACTATAAGCTGTAAGAGTAAAAACAACTAAGGAGCTCTTAGCTTAAGTATTCTCAGAACCGATCCAGTCTGCTAAACTACATGAATGCTTTCACCGGCGTCTAACACCCAGACTGGCAGAAATATAAAGGAAACTAATTAGAACATAATCAAAAGCAGCCGGGCGAGGCTGCACCTAGCCTTAGCAAAGAGCTAGGTAAAATTAACTCTCTCATTACCAAAAAACAAAGAAACAGCAGCTCAGCTGTGAGAAGTCAGAATGTGCAATCGCGACGATCTTCGTGGCGATGCACCCATGACACCATCACGAACGTGAAGCCTGCGTCCTACCGGTCTGCAACCTGCCCGAGGATGGGGAGGAGGATCCCCTCCTGGACATGCTGGCCCAAGCCAAGGCCAATGGGTCCATTGAGGACATGGAGGTAAATGCCTCGCTAACCGCCTCCCAGCGGTTGCAGTTGCTGACCACTCTGGAATCCTTTCGGGCTGTGTTCACTAACCAACCCGGAAGGACCAAGTTGGCAGTCCACGAGGTGGACACCGGGAATCACGCCCCGTTACGGCGGACACCTTATCGGATCTCTGAGGAGGTGCAGCAGATTATGCGCCAGGAGATCCATGAGATGTTGCAGCTGGGGGTGATCCGACCGTCCAAAAGCGCGTGGGCCTCACCTGTAGTTCTCGTGCCAAAAAAGGATCGTACCACCCGGTTCTGCGTTGACTACAGGGGGCTCGACGCCATCACTACCTCTGATGCGCACCCAATGCCACACATCGAGGATCTGCAGGAGCGGTTGGCGAATGCCAAGTACATATCCATCATGGATTTAAGCCGGGGATACTGGCAGATTCCCCTGAGCCCTGCGGCGCAGGAGAAATCCGCCTTTATCACCCCTTTTGGACTATACGAGTCCACGGTCATGCCTTTCGGCATGAAGAATGCCCCTGCCACTTTTCAGCGGATGATCAACCACCTGCTTCAGGGACTGGAGTAGTACGCTGTGGCGTACCTGGACGACATTGCCGTCTTCAGTTCCACCTGGGAGGAACACCTTCAGTATCTCCAGGAGGTGCTCGAGCGTATTCACCAGGCAGGTCTGACCATCAAGCCGGGAAAATGCCAGATGGGCATGAGGGAGGTCCACTACCTGGGGCACCAGGTAGGCGGGGGTTCCATGAGTCCAGAGCCCGAGAAAGTGGACGCGATCGTGTCCTGGCCCACCCCCAGGACCAAAAAGCAGGTGAAGTCCTTCCTGGGCACTGCAGGGTACTATAGGCGTTTCGTGCCGAACTATAGCGCCATTGCAAAACCCTTGACGGACCTCACCAAGGGCGGTCTACCCCAAACAGTCAGCTGGACAGATGGCTGTGAGGCGGCATTCCGAGCTTTAAAAACAGCCCTGTGCATCTCTCCAGTGTTGAAAGCCGTCGACAGCAGTCGGCCATTCCTGGTACAGACTGACGCCAGCGAATTTGGCCTCGGTGCTGTACTCAGCCAGGTTGATTCGGGGAACCAGGAGCACCCCGTGTTGTACCTGAGCCGGAAACTTCTGCCGAGGGAAGTGGCATACTCCACCATCGAGAAGGAGTGCCTGGCCATGGTCTGAGCACTGCAACGTTTGCAGCCCTACCTGTACGGGCGCACTGTAAGGTTCTGTGTACATGTTCCTGAAACTCAGTTTTTCCGTCAGCCATTTTACTTTCTGTCTTGCTGCAGCTGTCTTGCCCTCAGTCAATATGGAGTTTCCAGCTTGCATGTTCCCGCCCTGATTCTCTCCCTCTTGTTTCTTAAGCAGCCACAGCTGAGCAATCAGTGCTTCAGAATCAAGCCTGCAGTGTACCTGTGACCTGACTCCTGGAAGCCTTGGACCTTGTACTCCAGTTATTTCCTATTGTGGAACTTTGGAACACTCGTGGACTTTGGAACCTTGCTATTTGATAAATCCACGTTTGCATGGACTTATGGTAACAGAGAAGAGATCCTGAACCTGTTGTGGAGAGTGATTGCTGAGCTTAAGTTACTCTGGCCTGCTGTGTCTCCTGCTTTTGTATCTGCAAACTGTGTGACTATTATTGCCACTTGTATGAAGTAATACAAGACCTTCTATATCAAACCTGTGACTCCTGTGTTTTCATCGCACCCAAGCACAAGACACTATATGAACTGTACTCCTTACATTACAAGATTCTGAAGCCAAACGTTAGTGTCTGCTGGGTCTGGAAAGGCTGTGTCTGCTGTAACTGTGGATATCAGACGTCCGGTTGTACTTTCTGTGATGACAGTGGTTGTGACTTCTCACAACCATTCCAGGTGAGCAGTTCCCTTAATTTTTTTTTCTCTCTGCAGTGTTACCACAGGTAAACACTATTGTTTTTTTTTCCTTCTCCTCTCCTTCCAGTACTCCTGTCTTAAAAGATCTGGAAAATGGAGGCCCGCATAAAGGAACTTTGCGGAGTGACTGATAATATCCTTGCAGATTTGCAGACTATAAAAACCCGTTTTACAAACCTACAGGACCTCACTAATCACAATTTGCAAGTGTTTGGACAGACTGCCCAGGATTTGCGAGCCAGGATTGAGGTTCTAGAGGAGCGAGTCCAGGCTCCTGCCGTAGCCCCGAGTTCTGGGATTCCCAAGTTGCCCCCTTTTCGTTTTGGCGGTGAACGTGAGAAATTCAGGGGATTTATTAATCAATGCAATCTTTTTTTTTCTGCACATGCTTCACAATTTCCCACTGAACGATCTAAAGTGCTTACTATAATTATGTTGCTTACCAACAAGGCTTTGATGTGGGCAAACCCTCTGATTGAGACTGAGGATGAATGTTTGGATCATCTTGATGCTTTCATTTCAGCCATGGGACAGGTGTTTGATGACCCCAATCGAGGTGCAACAGCTGAAGCAGCCATGTTAGCTTTGCGCCAAGGTAAGCACTCGGTAGCTGAATATGCCTTGGATTTCAGGAGATGGGCCCTTGATACCACCTGGGACAGTTCCGCCAAAAAATCTATTTTTCGAAAAGGGTTATCTCCACTGATTAAGGATGAACTTGCTCGTGCCGACCCTCCCACTGCGTTAGGTGACTTTATTAACTACTGCATCCGTATTGATACTCGTCTGACTGAACGCAGGCAAGAGAGATGGTTCGAAAGCAATCGCACTAACCTTTTCCTACCTTCCTCTCCAGCTAAGGAACCTTTGAGTAGGATCACACGGGAACCTGAACCTGAACCCATGCAGGTAGACTCTTTACAACGACGGGTTAGTGATGCACGCAAGGAACATCGTTTTAAGGAGAATCTATGTTTCTATTGTGGTAAGTCAGGGCACTTCATTATAAACTGCCCCAGCCGTTCTCGTAAGACTACTGCAGCACTCATTCACTGTGAGTGTTGCGAGAGGGGATCTGTCAGGTCCGAGCCTCAGGCTCCAGAGAGATCTGCAGCAACAGATCTTGATTTCTCGGACTTAAACTCCGTTACTTCTGAGGACGTTGACTGTGTAAACGCTGCAATTTTTCAAGTTTCCTCAGCGGTGTCCCAGCTGAGTTGTAAGAAAAACAATTCTCATTGCTTTCTTTCCATCAAACTCTGGGTTGACTCAGCTTGGGTGTCTAGCTCTGCTATGATCGACTCAGGGGCAAGTGGAAATTTTATGGATGTCTCCTTTGCTCTGAAACAGGGTATACGTTCAGTGAAGAAGGCTACTCCAGTACAGATGGAAACTGTGGATGGCTCCCTGCTGACCTCTGGACCAGTGGATCAGGAAACAGAGCCTTTGAGGGTTCTTATGGGTAAAGATCATCAAGAGAAACTGTCCTTTATGCTTATCTCTTCTCCCCACTTTCCCATTATTTTAGGGCTACCATGGCTGCAGGCTCAGAATCCTACCCTTAACTGGGAGACCAAGGAATTACACTTTCCAGAGAAACAGATGAGTCCAAAAGTTTCAGCTTGCTCTGTTCCTAAAGGAACCATGTCAGTCCCTGAACTACCAGCTGTATACCAGGACTATGTGGATTTATGTGACAAGAAGAACGCTGACCAGCTTCCCCCTCACCGTCCATATGATTGTCCAATTGAATTATTGCCTGGAGCAGAGATACCTTTTGGTAAGATCTACCCCCTGGCGGGGCCCGAGCTAAAGGCTTTAAAGGATTACATAGACGAAAATCTAGCCAAGGGCTTCATACGCCCCTCTTCATCTCCTGCAGGTGCACCCATCTTCTTTGTAAAGAAGAAAGATGGATCTCTGAGACCCTGCGTAGACTATAGGGAACTCAATAAGGTTACTATTAGAAACCGTTATCCATTGCCTTTAATCCCTGAGTTATTGGAGAGAGTGCGACATGCCAAAATTTTCTCTAAACTAGATCTCCGTGGGGCCTATAACTTAGTCCGTATTAGACCTGGGGATGAATGGAAGACTGCATTCAGGTCACGCTATGGACACTTTGAATATCTAGTTATGCCTTTTGGTCTGAGTACCGCCCCAGCCACTTTCCAACACTTGGTGAATGACATCTTCAGGGATCTCCTAGATACATTCGTGGTGATTTATTTGGATGATATTCTAATTTTTTCTAACTCCACAGAGGAACATCATGGACATGTGAGAATGGTCTTGGAACGTCTAAGACAAAATCATCTTTACATCAAACTTGAAAAGTGTGAATTCCATAGGACCGAAATTCAATTTCTGGGGTATGTACTGTCTACACAAGGAATTAGTATGGATGGAAGCAAGACCCAAGCCATCAAGGATTGGCCAAGTCCTAGAAATGTGAAGGAGGTGCAGCGCTTCATCGGGTTTGCCAACTTCTATAGACGTTTCATTAGGAATTTCTCTGAGGTAGTGTCACCTATCACCCAACTTACCCGGAAAGAGTCTAGGTTCTCCTGGACTCCCCAAGCCCAGGAAGCATTTTCCCGTCTAAAAGATAAATTTACCACCGCACCTATCTTAGTACATCCCAACCCCGAACTTGCCTTCATAATAGAGGTGGATGCTTCAGACTGTGCCGTTGGAGCTATACTCTCTCAGAGAACAGGTGAGAAGAATGTCTTGCATCCCTGTGCCTTCTTTTCCCAGCAGTTGTCTTCGGCTGAGAGGAACTACGATGTGGGCAATAGAGAGTTGTTGGCCATTATTGCCGCCTTCAAAGAATGGAGACACCTTCTTCAGGGAGCTGCACAGCAAATAGTCGTCCTGACAGACCATCGTAACCTTGAATTTATCAGGTCGGCTAAGTGCCTGACTCCTCGCCAGGCTCGCTGGAATCTTTTCTTAAACCAATTTAATTTTATCATTTCTTATAGCCCAGGATCGCGCAATGGAAAGGCTGATGCACTCTCTAGGATTTATTCAGCAGAGACACGTCCACTTACTCCTCCTAAGACTATTCTTCCTGACTAGATTCCTGGGAGTGATTCATAATCAAGACCTACTTAAGGACATCAAGGAAGCATACCATGCGGATTCCTTTTTGGCACAACCCCCAAGGGACGTAAGTCTTGTCTTTAAGAATGGTGTGTGGATTCAGGGACAACGTCTGTATATTCCTGAAACAGTCAGATTAAGAGTATTGCAACTCATTCACGATTCCAAGATAGCTGGGCATAGAGGAATTCTAAAGACACAGGAATTTCTTTCTCGTTTCTTTTGGTGGCCCACTTGCAGGAAGGATGTTTTAAACTATGTCACTTCATGTGAAGTCTGTGCAAAATGCAAAACACCTCGCTCCTCACCAACTGGTCTGTTGCAACCTCTTCCCACCCCGTCCCGCCCGTGGGGATCCATTTCTATGGACTTCATTGTGGAGTTACCAACCTCTCAAGGGAAGAACACCATTCTAGTGGTGGTTGATCGTTTAACAAAAGCAGCTCATTTTATCCCTTGTGTCGGCTTACCCACTGCAAGACAGACATCAGATTTGATGATTAAAAATGTGTTTCGCTTACATGGAGTACCAGATGAGGTTATTTCGGATCGAGGGGTGCAATTCACTTCAAGGTTTTGGCAAAATTTCTGTGCAGCATTGGACATTAAAGTGAACCTTCTTCTGCTTTTCATCCTCAGACTAATGGACAGACGGAACGAACCAATCAGACCCTGGAGCAGTATCTTCGCTGCTTTATCTGCCACCTACAGGATGATTGGGTGGATCTACTTCCACTGGCTGAGTTCTCTTATAACAACTCTCAGAGCGCCTCCACTAAGCAGTCTCCTTTTTACTCCAATTTAGGTTATCATCCTAATATTCTTCCTCGATTTCCCATAGAAACACCTTTGCCAGCAGTGGCTGAAAGAATCACGTCTTTACAAAAGAATATGGATCTTCTAAAGGGAAATCTGGAATTGGCTCAGGAAAGGTACAAGAAAGCCGCAGATAAATTTCGTAAACCTGCACCAGCTTTCAAGGTAGGAGACCTGGTCTGGCTGTCAACCAGAAATCTTAAGTTAAGAATTCCATCATCTAAGTTGGGACATAAATACATTGGACCTTATAAAATCAGTAAAATTATAAGTGCTGTCGCTTGTCGTCTTCAACTGCCCAGAACTATGAGAATCCACCCTGTCTTTCATGTATCTCTACTAAAGGCTGCGACACCCAATACGTTTCCTGGACGTTCTTCTCCTTGCCCTGACCCAGTGCTAGTCGATGGTCAGGAAGAATTTGTGGTGGAAAGGATTCTAGATTCCAGGTTGTATAGAAATCAGTTACAATATTTGATTAAATGGCAGGGCTACCCAGTGGAGGACAACTCATGGGAACCAGTCAATAACGTTAATGCTCCTCGCTTGCTCCGTCAGTTTCATCAGAGGTACCCACACAAGCCTGGTCTGAGGTCATCCGGAGGTTGTCCCTAAGGGGGAGTAATGTAAGGTTCTGTGTACATGTTCCTGAAACTCAGTTTTTCCGTCAGCCATTTTACTTTCTGTCTTGCTGCAGCTGTCTTGCCCTCAGTCAATATGGAGTTTCCAGCTTGCATGTTCCCGCCCTGATTCTCTCCCTCTTGCTTCTTAAGCAGCCACAGCTGAGCAATCAGTGCTTCAGAATCAAGCCTGCAGTGTACCTGTGACCTGACTCCTGGAAGCCTTGGACCTTGTACTCCAGTTATTTCCTATTGTGGAACTTTGGAACACTCGTGGACTTTGGAACCTTGCTATTTGATAAATCCACGTTTGCATGGACTTATGGTAACAGAGAAGAGATCCTGAACCTGTTGTGGAGAGTGATTGCTGAGCTTAAGTTACTCTGGCCTGCTGTGTCTCCTGCTTTTGTATCTGCAAACTGTGTGACTATTATTGCCACTTGTATGAAGTAATACAAGACCTTCTATATCAAACCTGTGCTGGCTGCACACAGTGTCCAAAATCAATGGTAGGTTGCTACGCTGGAGCCTTGCCCTACAGCAGTATGATTTTGCCGTACAACACAAGAAAGGCAGCGATCATGGGAATGCTGATGGGTTATCACGACGTGGCGAACCCGCTGAGGTGCGCATGTCGGATTACCGACAGGTCATGCCTCCGTAGCACCCTCTAAGGGGGGAGGTGTGATGATACTGGAAGCTCCATGTCTTGTGCTGTGCTAGAACTACAGTCCTCATCTTTTTTTTTTACTGCTGACAGCCCACAGAGCAAAGTCCCCCCTCCCTCTCTCACGCTGCTCATCAACCCCAGCCTGCACACAAGTAGTGTAATCTGAGCTACCAGTGCTGGAGTTTCCCGCCTCACCGCAGGGGGTCCCCATTGTCTTCACATGTGCTTTCCTTCCATAGCAGCCATTATGAGGATTCATTCTTTTGGCTTATAACACGGTGGGAAGTTGCGTCAGAAACACGAAAGTCACTGTTTTGAAACATGCGCCGACAGGCATCGTTCCCGTGGTACTGGTGAACCCGTAACTCCAACAGAACCCGAGAAATGGAATTCTCGGATGCCCCATGAGCTATTTCACCCAAGTTTGGGCTCATTTGAACCGTCATTTCAAAGTAAGATCATTGATAGGTCTGCCATTATTCTGCTAGAGGTCCCCGCTGAGTTATGGTCCTTATGACTTTCCAGAGCTTCCAACCATACTTCTATCCCTGGGAGGTGGCCAGAAAAACCATCCCCTTTTGTGAGGTCAGCAGCCCACAGGTATAAGTCTTGCAGTTAACCCTGCCTTGCTCATTCCTTGCTGTGACGACTTGACTAAGAGATCTGCAAATGAACTATGACGTGTGGCTCCTCCCCCGGCCTTTCTTGCCTATACCTATGTAACTATCATGTGAGTTTTTTCACTTTTAATCCCGTTTATTTTCTGTAACCATATTGTACATAACGATATTGCCTCAGCTTGTTACCTTTTTTTATAAGCACTGCCTGTTTTTTTTAAGGAATAAACCTATAAATTTATTAGTTTGTTTCTCCTGCTCTATAAGCGAATCTGCACGTGCCTGAAGTACTACGCTACTGTTTTGGGGTTGCTACGGACCCTCTTGATAAATTGTTCATTAAGTAAATCGTAGCTGGTGGCAGCTAAAAAGAAGGGGTGTAAAGTGTTGACCTATGGAGTGGCGTTGGCAGTGATGGAGCTGGTTTTATAAGTGTATTGCCTGGCTGCGGCCCGGAGTAATTATAATTCCCTCACTGCAGCGTGCCCAATAGCCAGCACACATCCAAGTGACCCGTCTGGTGACTAATTATCCTAGGTGCAGTTCCCTGACTGACCTGGGGGTAAGGGGGCGCTAGAGAGCTGCAAGTTCCTAAGTGGAAGTGGGATAATTATAAATCCCTGCAGTTTACTGGGTCGGACGGCAGCAGCCGTCGTGTGTGTGCGTGTTTTCGTCACATTTGCGGCACGGAGGGATCATAAGTCGTGATACCCCGGGCTACCGTGTGGCGGACCGTGTGCACGTTCCATCACATGTGGTGGCAGCGGTGGGATATTAGAGCATTAGTGATCTGGTTTGAGCAATCATTCCATTCACTAAAAAAACTTGCACGGTTCTTCAGGGACCAAGTGTTGACCTATGGGGTGGCGTTGGCAGTGACGGAGCGGGTTTTATAAGTGTATTGCCTGTCTGCGGCCCGGAGTAATTATAATTCCCTCACTGCAGCGTGCCCAATAGCCAGCACACATCCAAGTGACCCGTCTGGCGACAAATTATCCTAGGTGCAGTTCCCTGACTGACCTGAGGGTAAGGGGGGCGCCAGAGAGCTGCAAGTTCCTAAGTGGACGTGGGATAATTATAAATCCCTGCAGTTTACTGGGTTGGACGGCAGCAGCCGTCGTGTGTGTGCGCGTTTTCGTCACATTTGTGGCACGGAGGGATCACAAGCCGTGATACCCCGGGCTACCGTGTGGCGGACCGTGTGCACGTTTCATCACATGGGGCATCACTATCTGCATATTCTTAGTGTGACATCAGTGGCCCAAAGTCATTTAACCCCTTAAAAACATCAGTTACTTAATCATATCTGTGAAAATCGGCTGTTTGCCACTTTGATGCCAATTATGATGCCCAAAACCCATTTGTGCCAGGCTAGAGGCGCCTGGGTTTGATGCGGGGCATCACTACCTGTGTATTCTTAGTGTGACATAAGTGGCCCAAAGTCATTTAACCCCTTAAAAACATCAGTTATTCAAATCTGTGAAAATTGGCTGTTTGCCCACTTTGATGCCAATTCTGATGCCCAGAACCCATTTGGGCCAGACTGGAGGGACCTGGGTTTGCTGCAGGGCATCACTGTTTGTGTATTCTTAGTGTGAGATCAGTGGCCCAAAGTCGTTTAACCCCTTAAAAACATCAGTTATTCAAATCTGTGAAAATCGGCTGTTTGCCCACATTGATGCCAATTCTGGTGCCCAGAACCCATTTGGCCCAGGCTGGAGGGACCTGGGTTTGATGCGGGGCATCACTATCTGTGTATCTGTGTATTCTTAGTGTGACATCAGTGGCCCAAAGACATTTAACCCCTTAAAAACATCAGTTACTTATTCATATCTGTGAAAATCGGCTGTTTGCCCACTTTGATGTCAATTCTGATGCCCAAAACCCATTTGAGCCAGGCTAGAGGCGCCTGAGTTTGATGCGGGGCATCACTACCTGTGTATTCTTAGTGTGACATAAGTGGCCCAAAGTCATTTAACCCCTTAAAAACATCAGTTATTCAATTCTGTGAAAGTTGGCTGCTTGCTCACTTTGTGTTAGAACCCTCTTGTTAGATTTTGTTTCAGTTTGCTGGTCACATGACCTTTTTTCCCTATTTAGTCTGGCTCCGCCCTTCTGGCTTTGCTGGACTTCATTGTATTATCTACTCTTAAGCTAGCCGGGTGCTTAGGTGCCTGACTCTGTCAGTTTTGCTTAATCTTAGGATCTCGTAGTAATTTGTTTTCTGTTTAATTTCCCCTGCTACAATTTCTGTTAGGAGGTGTCCACCTTTTCTCCCAGTTCCTAGATCTTGTAGGGATTCCTTCCTCGCAACTATAGGTCTTCGTTCAGACTAGCTGAGGACTTTAGCGGGTCTGGTCGCAGGGTCAGTTCCCCGTTACATCGTAGGGATCAAGCTCAGTTTTATTGTAGGGACAGATTTCCCATCTTTCCTTAGTGCTTGTAGCAGTTCATAACAGTAAGTCCAGCCAAGAAATAAAAAAAAAAAAATCTCTAAGGAAAGATTTTCTGTTTTCATCATGGTGTCGGTTCGGGATTTGGCTGAACGCCTGCAGGGTCTCTCTCTGGAGGTGGCTGAAATCCAGCAACACGTGAGTAGTTGTTCTGGAGCACATTTCGTGTAGCCAAAGGTACGTGTGCCTGATTTATTTTTTGGTGAACAACAAGATTTTTTTTCTTTTAAAAATGCTTGCTTGTTGTATTTCCGTTTGAGACCCAGATCCTCTGGTGATGAATCACAGCGCATAGGGTTCATAATGTCACTTTTGCGCAAAGAACCTCAGGACTGGGCCTTTTCTCTGCAGCCTAGTGATCCATGCTTTGGATCAGTGGATGGTTTTTTTTCTGCTTTGGGGTTGTTGTATGACGATCCGGATCGTGTTTCATCAGCTGAGACAGAGTTGAGACGTTTGAGACAGGGATCGGGTAATGTGGAAAAATATTGTACTCACTTCCGTAGGTGGTCCACTCAGGTGGGCTGGAACGATTCAGCTTTGAAAAGTTTATTTCTTGCAGGATTAAGTGAAAGGGTTAAAGATTTGCTGATTGCTTATCCTATACCTGGTAACTTGCAAGAGGCTATGCAATTGGCCATACGGGTGGATAGGAGACTGCGTGCAAGGGTTAATGAGAGTAAGTCTGCTTTGTCAGCTCCAGGTTTGGAGAAGGAATGTACTGACATTGCAGAGCTGATGGAAATTGGAGCAATGGCACCTCACTCTCAGGAAAAAGAACGCAGATTTGCTCAAGGTTTGTGTTTCTACTATGGTAAATCTGAGCATTTCATTAAGAACTGTGCGCTTCGAATGAATTAAGAGAAAAAAAAAATGAGGTCAGTGTCGCCCGCATAGCTTGTTTAAACAATAAAGGTGTCTTTCTTTCTGCTACCACTGGTGTTGAGGAGGAATTAATGGAGTTTCGGGTATTTGTGGATTGTGGTTCAACTCTCAATGTGATTGATGGGAAATTTTTGGAAAAACTAAAATTAAAACCCAAACTTCTGTCTTCTCCTATTAATGTGGTGTCTGTGGATGGCTCTCCCTTGAAAAATGTTACTCACCCTATCTGTGAATTTCCTCTTACTATTAATGGTGTTCATCAAGAGAATTTGGATTTGGTAGTTTTGAACAATTTGCCCTCACCGGTGATTTTGGGGTTACCCTGGTTAAAATTGCACAATCCGGTACTGGATTGGTCTACCAATGAAATTAAGTCCTGGAGTCCTAAGTGTTATGACAAGTGTTGTAACGGGCTATTGCTGCTGTAGTTAAGGGGAGTTACCTGTGCCTATTCAGGATTTTTGGAAAGTTTTTTCTGATAAGGAATCGCAGGTATTGCCTCCTCATAGAGATTATGATTGTGCGATTGAATTTGTCCCTGGAGCAACTCTTCCTAAAAGTCGTTTATTTAATTTGACTATTCCTGAGAGAAAGGCTTTGGAGGAATACATACAGACAAGCTTGGCCGCCGGTCACATTAGGCCTTCCAAATCTCCTGTGGCGGTTGGATTTTTTTTTGTTAAAAAAAGGACGGCGGTTTACGGCCTTGTCTAGACTTTCGTGAGATTAATAAGATTACTGTACGCAATCCTTACCCACTGCCATTGATTCCTGATTTGTTTAATCAGTTAGTGGGGGCCAAGTGGTTCTCGAAAATTGATCTTCGAGGGCATACAATTTGTTGCGCATGAAGGAGGGGGATGAATGGAAGACTGCGTTTAACACTCCACTGGGTCATTTTGAGAATCTCGTCATGCCTTTTGGACTTTCCAGTGCTCCGGCATTTTTTCAAAATCTTATTAATGACATCCTTACACCTTTGATC
>JARQOD010005691.1:0-46690 GCA_033576555.1 Oophaga sylvatica
AAATCTTGGACACGCCCCCGGCTCTGACTCATCGGCAGGTCCTGCAACAGGAAGTGAACGCTCTGACATCAGAGCGCCTGCGCGAAGGTCCTGTTCCCACTGCTGTGCCTGTGAAGTTGCAGCGTCTGAAACCGGTAGGCTCCGTTTAACCAAGGGGGCCCCTAAGATGTCACAACAACCGGCTGACAGTGCGGCCCCAGCCGGAGGCCCCAATCCCGCACCGTCTGGTATTGTAGCGCAAGATGGGGGCGCAGGCCCTGCACCCAGTCCGGTATCCCGATCATGCCACTAACGCTCCCATATATGCCGGGGGCGAAATGGCTTTCCCAATACAGCGGTGGGCCAGGCACGTTAGCAGGCTTCAAGCGGAAGTTATGCAGCATCCTAGAAATGTACTCCATGCCTGAGAGACAAAAAGCTGCTGTGCTAATAGGGCAGCTAACTGGCGCTGCTGAAAGGGAAGTGGAGACTGGGATACCGTTGATCAGGAGTCGGTACCTGCGATCTTCCTGAAGCTACATGCCATATTTGAAGACCGCACAGAAACGGATCTCCGGATGGCCTCTAATCACTGTTCACAACAGCCAGGTGACAGCATCCGGGACTACGCTTGCCGACTACAGGGAGCCCTGAAGCCCTCAAGCAAATTAACAATTTAAATGCTATCGACGAGAATAGAATGCTGAAAGAACAATTTATACAGGGATTGAGACCCCCAGAGGAAGCAGAACTGTAAATTGGTGGTCCTTAGATCATCCGGATGCTACCTTTATGCCCTAAAGGACATGGCAATAAAGGGCTGCGGCCCCTGGGCAAACCTGAGGTGGCCACCCAACATCATCAGGGTGAAGTCACTCTGGAACCGGCAGTAACCCCCTGTTCCCCGCTAGTGGCTGAAGCCAAAGCGCAGGTGACACCTCCTAGTGAATTGGACGTCTGCGCTCAGAGGTGCGCCAGTTTGACTAAAAATCTGGCCGCTGTGATGAGTGCCCTACAGCTGCGGAAAGAAGAGGAAGGGAAGATCTTGCTACTGACTCCCCAGAGGACGTTCCGTTGGATGCACCGGGGGAGAAAGAAGACCGTCGCCCCCCCCGGAGGAGGACAACGCCACCCCAGGAGCAACCTCTGATCAACACCCTTCTCGTCGAGAGATCATCTGTTATCGCTGCAACCGGAAAGTCATCTGTCTACACAGTGTCCTTTAAACGGGCAGAACCTGGTCCAAGGGCCAACACCGGGAGAATCCCGTCAGGCCCCTAGACTGGAACCGCAGGTTGTGGGGGGCGACCCTACCTGTCTATTATTCTAGATGGTATTGCTTTTTCCAGCATTGTTAGACACTGGGTCCCAGGTGACCCTCATTACCTGATGCTCTATATACCAAAGTACTGGTCAATGGACAGTCTTAAACCTCGAGCCTTGACTTACTGTGTATGCTTCGAATGGTCTTCCTGTAGAAGTACTCGGAACAAAATGTGTAGATGTAAAGGTGGGCAGAGAGGAGTAGAAAGACCAAGGGCTTCTGGTAGTAAAGACTGTAAATGAGGAGAACGGTTTAAATATCATTTTGGGTACTAACATTATCGGTAATTGTTTGGGAGAATTGTGTTCTTGCTCCAACAGCTCGCTGAGATTGCCCGACCAAGGCAGAGAGGAGTAATCCAAAGAGAGATCCGGGCCCTGGTGTGTCAGCAGCAAGCGAAGCTTACCGACGGCGAAATTGGTAATGTACGGGTCACTGACTCAGATCCTATTGTGATACCCCCAATGAGTGAAATGATCATTTGGTGCAGGGCGGCCATAGGTCTGAGGGGACAGAATTACCAAGCTTAGTAAACCCCACCATTCAGAACATAGACCTACCTTATGAACTGCTAGGGGAGTAGAAAAGAATGGTGAATGGAAGAGTACCGTTACGGCTTCTCATTGGGAGATGATGAGGTAAATTTACCCCGTTATGCAACCATTGCTAAACTTCATGCTGTTGATAATAATTCTATTCTCCCGGCTGAGTCCTTAGACTCCTGTCAAATAGAGGAGGACAATACCCAGCAACCCAGGGGCGGGAATGGTGTCAGCAACTCCCTGTTGGGACGGACACCACTCCCGCTCACCAGAAGCAAGGGGTATTACGGGTGGTGCAAGAGTACGCCCAAGTGTTTAGCAAAAATCCACTTGATTTGGGACAATTAAGGGAGTACAACATCATATCCCTACAGGCAGTCATCCTCCCATCAAAGAGCGGTATAGGCCCCATACCTCCAGCTCATTATCCAGAAGGCTAAAGAAATGTTGAATGATATGAAGAAACTGGGGTGATAAGGATAGTTGTAGTCCCTGGCAGCCCCTCTAGTTCTGGTTAAAAAGAAAGATGGTAGTATGAGAATGTGTGTGGGGTTACAGGCAGGTGAACCGCATAACACACAAGGATGCATACCCGCTACCCAAAAGCATAGAGGAATCATTAGCTGCTCTGAAAACGGCTAACTACTTTTCTACCCTTGATCTGACTAGTGGTTACTGGCAAGTGGCTGTGGCTGAGAGGAGCGGAGAAAAAAGCTTTCACCACCCCAATGGGGCTCTGTGAGTTCGACAGAATGCCGTTTGGGTCAGTAGTGCCCAGGAACATTTCAGAGAGTGATGGAAAACTGTTCTGGGACATCTCAATTTTGAAACCGTGCTGCTATACCTAGACGACGTTATCGTGTATTCCAAGACATATGAGGACCATCTGAAGCACCTGGCAGAAGTGTTTGAGTCCCTGTCCAGGTACGGGATGAAATTAAAACCCTCAAAATGCCATCTACTCAAGCAGAAGGTACAATACTTGGGGCACATCGTCAGTTCGGAAGGAGTAGCGCCGGACCCAGAGAAAGTCACTGCCATCCAGAAGTGGCCGGAGCCGAAAAACCTTAAGGAAGTGCGACAGTTCCTGGGACTAACGGGTTACTACAGAGATTCGTGAAAGATTACACGAAGAAGGCAGCTCCTTTACAGGACCTCCTGGTAGGACAATCCTTAAAGAGCAGAAACCCTCCCTTTAATTGGGGTAAAGAACAGGCTGAAGCATTCCAAAAGATTGAAAGAGATCCTGACAGGTGATGAGATCTTAACCTATCCTGATTACAGCCAACCGTTCCTGTTGTACACCGACGCCAGTAATGAAGGGCTGGGAGCAGTTCTCAGTCAGAAGCAGAATGGCCAAGAAAAAGTCATCGCTTATGCTAGCAGAAAACTCAGGCCAACTGAAAGGAATCCGGAAAATTATAGCAGCTTCAAGCTAGAGTTTCTGGCGCTGGTTGGGCCATTACTGAAAGATTTAAGCACTATCTGGCCTCCAATAAGTTCACGGCGTACACAGACAACAACCCGTTAACGCACCTGGAAACCGCCAAGCTGGGTGCCATGGAGCAGCGATGGATGGCTCGGTTGTCCAATTATCAGTTTACTATCAAGTACCGGGCAGGTCGAAAGAATGCTATGCTGATGCGTTGTCCCGAATGCCGCATGACTCTGACACGGAAGAAGAATCGGACGACCTGGAAGAAATTGAGCTACCCGCGTTCCATCGAAATGGGTAGTCCACGAGCATCAAGTCCACAGAAAGCAGTATGGTGCAACATTAAATCCTTTACCCCATCATAGTTGGAAAGAGACTCAGGACAGTGATCCAGTGGTCAGCCGCATCAAGGAGTTGTTAAAACAGGAAGGCTCCTCTCTGGAAAAGGATGCACCTATGTCAGCCAAGCTCCTGTGGAACGAGAAAAGCAGGTTGTTCCTATACCGTGAGAAGTTGTGCAGAAGATACGTCAACCCCAGAACCCATGAGATGGTCTGGCAAATAGTGGTCCCCAAGGCAGACGTCCCAATGGTGTTGGAAGCGTACCACGATCAAGCAGGACACTTTGGCTGGAGGAAGCTGGAGACCCTGTTGAGATGCCGGTTCTACTGGGTAGGGATGCGCAGCTCTGTCGAGAGGTGGTGTCGGAACTGTGGACCCTGTGGTCTCAGAAGAAAGGACTACGGTAGTCAAAAGGCCCCCCTGCAACCTATTCGGACGACTCGTCCCCTGGAGATTGTGGCCCTGGACCACGTCAAACTGTCGCCGAGTAGATCTGGATACTCATACGCCTTGACCATGGTGGACCATTACTCCAGATTTCTGGTAGTCGTTCCAGTGAAAGACCAGACCGCAGTGACGGCCGCGAAGACCTTTCAAGCAAGCTTCTGCAGACCGCATGGGTATCCCGAGCAAGTCTTAACCGATCAGGGACCTGCTTTCGAAGCTGATTTATTCAAGGAATTCTGTCATATGTACGGGTGCAAGAAAATAAGAACAACACCATATCACCCTCAAACCAACGGTCTTTGTGAAAAGATGAACCATATTGTCCTTGACTTGTTGAGATCCATACCGTTGGAAGACAGGAATCGATGGCCGGATTTACTACCTGATTTGGTTGATTTGTACAACCATATACCTGTAAGCTCAACTAACTGCACTCCAGCCTATCTTATGAGAGCAAGGCCCGGAAAACTACCAATGGATCTAGAACTTGGAGTGGTAGAACCGGAGGCAGACGACGCTGTTGAGAACTGGGACGTCAATCGGCAAGAGCAATACAGAAGAGTACAAATCTGTGTGGAGGAAAGTCTCAATAAGGCACGGGAGAAACAGGAAGATGTTTACAACCGAAATGCTCCTGCCAAGCCTCTGATGCCTGGAGAGGTATATTAAAAAGAAAAAGAAAGATGCATAAACTGGATAATCAGTGGGAGCAAGAACCCTACGTCATACAAGATTCTAAATACGACAACAGAAAAGTTTGTGTCGTCAGTAAAGACGGAGGAAGAACAACGACCACTGTGTCCAGAGATCATTTGAAGTTGTGTCCAGAACACTTAAAGAGTTGTGAAAAGAACCCTGTCCTCAATCAAAGAGAAAGAAAGGAAGAGGTCATACACACCGATCTGGGAGATTTTCCTGCGGATTGGCCCCGACTGGGAGATGCTGTGATAATTCCAGTGTTGCAGTTTTATCAGCCACAAGAGGAAGTTCTACCTCCAGTTGTGCCTGTGGTGCCAGTTGAGCCCGCTCAGGAGTTACCCATCCCAGCAACACCTCAACCTGTGGAACCTCAAGATGGATCATCTGAAGCAGCGCCCCATACTATGGGATCCCCTGGTGAAGCTGACTCACACCGCCCAGCCATCAGTACGCTTGCCAGATCCATAGAAAGGTTAAGGCAGTTCTATAGTTTGCCGTTACGCAGTGCAGACAGATCGCAACTTGTTATACCTGAAACTACACCACGTAGATCAGAAAGAATCACAAAAGGGAAATTACCCATTAGATATCAGCAGTGATTATAACGAATTTGTGTGAACATTGTAAAAGTCTATATATATAAATGTGTTTTTTCTCTATTATGTCTTCATTTAACAATGGACTCAGAGGCTGAGGACTGAGCCAGCCCAAAAACTGTATCCTGTAAATAGTTGCACTAAAGTGCCTTCTTAATGGTTTCACATGAAACCTTGACTCACCTCTGAACCAAAAACCCGTGTGGTGTGGCACTGAGTGAGGTCTGCATTTGGATGTCCTGCAGCCCACCCAGGACCCACGTTGAAGGTTTGGTGCGGGTCCTTCACAAGTATCTTGTATATATATTTATTAAATGCTATTTGATACTTTTGTATTTCTATATGTAGAATGTTATTGTTCGTAACGTTCAAGGTGTTCTCACCTCCCGGATGGGAAGATGTTATTGTTTAATGTTTATTGTATGAACAAAAATGTCTCTTTATATTTTACAGCCCGGGAGTGCTGTCGTTTACCATGGGGGAATGTGTAGCCCTGGTACACAATACCAGGAGGATGAGTGGAGAGGTAACAGTTAAGGTCTCTTCATGACATCGTGTACACTTCTGACACACCCAGCAGGGGTGTGGAAGGGAGTGATTTAGTCAGTCAGTGTCCGGACTTCAGAGTGAGAAGTCAGTTTTCCTGTCCTTGGACAGAGTAGACGTGTCCAGTTTAAGTCTATCATCAGTTCAGAAAGTGGAGTCTGGTGTAGGTGTCTGTATACACCTTAGTCTAGTCAGAGCTGTGCCCCACTGGAAGAAAGACTGAACTATTTATTAAGAGACAAGCAAGGCGAAGGGCAAAGTGGAAGGAAGATAATTGGAAAAGTGCTTTTGACTTGGAAAAGTCCTGCACGTTGCAACCGGTTACTGGGGACCGAAGGATCACTATTGTACAGCATAGTGAAGAGAAAACCAGGAATCTACCGGACCCTAGGTCGCGGCAGACAAGCCCCTTTATAGTCAGAACGTAGCTGGAGTCAGGGGGTGTGAAGACTTTGAGTTGTGCACGACAAGAAAAGGATTCAGCTCCCAAGCAGGAAGGCTTCTAACACAAATTTGACTGGCAGAACAGCTAAAGACTAGCTGGAATCATAGAGAGGACTACGCTTCAGGCTGGTCGTACTCAGCTTCATTGGAAAGTAAAGGAGGCCCCTAACTTGCTTAGCTGTTGCCTCAAAGCTCATCCTCCATCAACCCCATCAGCCTCCCTGGGACCTGCCTTATCATCCTGCAAGTAAAGGTATGGAAAGACGTTGACCGTGTGAGACTGAGTTATTATTGCATGCCTGCACAATCCCTACCTAACTACCGACCTGAGGGAAGAGTCCCACCTGTAGGGGACCCGACATCTAGCTGCCTCACCATCCCCTCAGAGATCTACAGCAGCGCTGGTACTAATTACCAGAATACTACAGGTGGCGTCACGAACTGTACATAAATCAATCCCCTGTAAATATATCCCCAACATACGCCAGACCGCCAGGGCCACAGACCGAGCCACAGCTACCTGTGACAATCCCCATAGACTTCTACGGGCTCGGCTCTGAGTACCCCATTGCCCTGGTAACCCACAATTGTGGTGGCGGGTCGACACATAAGCACCTGTCGACAAAGAACCCGCCTTCCCAAAAACAACCCAACAGCTTCAAGCTATTCAGATGCACCGGTAATAGCCGAAAAGCAGATTCAATGTCGGTCTTAGCCATAAGGCCCCCTCGACCGCACTTCCTCACCCACCGCGCAGCCTCATCAAACGAGGAATAAACCACCGAACAAATTTCAGGATCGATGCCATCATTCACCGATATACCCCGCGGGTAAGAAAGAAGCTGAATAAGCCGAAACTTATTTGGCTCCTTCTTTGGAACGATGCCCAAAGGGGAAACCACTAGATCAGGAAAAGGTGGCGAAATGAAAGGGCCCGCCATGCGACCCAACGAAACTTCCTTTGCCAATTTTTCCCCCACTACCTCCCTATGCAATAGGGCCGAACGCAAATTCCTAAGTACCCGCGGAATAACAAACGGGGGATGCAGGATAACAAAACCGTCCTTAAAACCATTATACAACAATGCCGCCCTCTCCTTGTCCATATATCTATTTAGATAAGGGACCATCCTTTCCAGCCTCACTGGAGTCTCCCCCTTGTGAATTACCACCCCCAGTTTTTTGCTTCCCTTTTCTTAAACACTTAGCCGCTCCATGTGAGGCACCATTGCAGTTGGAGCAAATGTGTTTGAATTTACAATTTGCCCCAAACTTACACTGGCCGTCATTAAACTGCCAGCATACCCCCAACTTGTGTCCACCTGCTTGCCTTGACCGCTTCCCCCCGCTGCCCCGGCGTTGTTGCTACTCTGGCTGGCGCCCCCAGCCCCCCCATGAAAGGAATGCCCAAACTTATTCTGTGCTATAACTCTCATCCACAGACCAATATCCTTCTGATCCCAACGAATTGCCGGACGAACAGCCTTCCTTTGCCTAAATTGCTCGTCATACCTAAGCCAAGCCTGACCCCCGTACACCCTATATGCCTCCCCTATGGCATCAAAGTAACAAAATAAAGCCGAACAGTTATCAGGAGCTTTTTCCCTGACAACACTTGCCAAAATGGCAAACTCTTGTTGCCAATTAACAAAAGTCTGAGGAATTAAGCGCCACCTCCGTTTTTCCTCCTCCTCCTTCTTACTATCCTCCTTTTTACTTTTGTCCAAATTAAATTTCTCCAGAGGCAATAAAGAGAATATTTCTACATACTCATCCTTCCAAATACGCTCTTTCATTTCCTTCTTCAAATGCGCCCCCAAAGGGCCCTCAAAACATACATACACCTCCCCGTGAGCCCTATCATCTAAATGTACCCGACACTCTTTTTCCTTCTCCGTCTGCACCGACACAGACACAGGTTCGGCACTAGGCCCCTCCTGCTCCACCCCGCTCAAAACCAGTTGCCCCCCAACCTGTGACCCAACCCATGCCGTCACCGGAGACGGAGAAACCGAAACCCTTCTCTAACCGTGACAGCAAATTGTGCACATCAACTAACATTTCCTTAACCCCAGCTACCTCGGCAGCCCCCCCAACACTATTACCGACCCCCGACGAACTACCCCAAACGGTGAAGAAGACAAAAATGGATGACAGACACTCGACACAGAATTATACTCACCAGGCTGCGAGGGGGCTGTGAGCCCTCCAGCCGGAAAACCTGGCTCCAAAGATGCATCCCCACTGTCGCGATCCGACACAACGACTCCGCTGACCTGTTGTTGACATCCAGAAGCCCCGTCGGGACCACCAGGGAGAAAAGGCCCAGACCCCCTTGGGGATTCAGCCCGCTGGTCTTCAAAGAGCGATGACGACTTGGTCGCAGTAGCACCCGATGCTGCTCCAATGCCGCGCCCAGTAGTGGCCCCCGCTGCACTCCAGTGACACCCGTGTGGGACCCCCACCCGCTATCCACAGAGCTCAGCTGACTAAGCCCTGCCATGTTGCAGGCCGAAGCTAAACCATCAGGGGCATTAGCTATAGAATCGGCAGCGTAGGCAGGCCGCCCTTCGTTCACCACACGGCCACAGCCCCCTCCACATCTGGAACCCCACACTGCATGGGGGATGAAACCTGCTGCCCCGAACTGCCGACCGTTACCTCTGCCGCCGAGCCTCTGGAGCCATCAACAGAGGCAGGCCGCCTTGCAGGTACACTGCCCCTGTGGCCCCCCGACGAACCTGGAGTACCCCCGCTATTGAGGGGGGGAAATTGATGGCCTGATGAGCCAGCCAATCCGTCGGCTGCCGACGTTCCCGCGATGCTGCCTGAGGCAGGCCGCGCAGCAGGCCCATCGCCGCTGCTGCCTCCCGAGGACGCAGCTCTAAGAGGACGCCCAGCGCGTAATGGCTCCGCCTCCTGATTGGAAGTGAGTGATTGGAGGAGTGATTACCGCCGCAGGGTCTCGCCGGCTGGACGGATTCCTCCCAGGCCGGGGCCTGCTGACACGGGCACCGCGTGGCGCCCAGCCTGGAGGGGCCTGTGAGGGGCTCCTGCGCCGACACGAGGCCCGAGGAGCCTGATCGGGTGAAAGCCGCTCTGGAGGCTTCACCTGTCACGGACGCCTCTCCCGCTGTGATGGCCCAGTCGACTGCCCGGGGGTTCCCTGGATAAGGATCGCGACCTGCGCCTCCAGCCATCCTGGCGGCTGCGACAAGGCCGCGAACCTGAGGCACTCCAGCGCCACATTAACGGACATGGTGAGCTGTACTACTGATGGGGCAAGGCAGGAACTGACACCAGAAGCCGCCCCATCGCTGGCCTTATAATCCCCCACCGCCCCCTTTCATTTGAATGTTCCTCCCCCTTTTGTAAACATCTCCAACCCCCCGTCATGCCGGCCTCCGCCCACGCCTCTTTCTTGAGGGGAGGGAGGCTCTGATCCGGCCATTACTGATGCTCAACTGCTGATCCATTCATTGTATGTATTTTAGTGGAGAGATCACAATACCTGGGCTACACTTGTGGAAATAAATAATCCTCAGTAGCATAAAATGAAGGTTTTTATTACACCAAAGCTTTTGAGAGCCGGATTGGTGCCTTTTTCAAGGTAAAAAAAAGTTGTTTTGTTTTTTTACCAGTCCTGCTCCAAAATGCGTTGGTGTAATAAAAAATGTAATTTTATACCATCAAGGGTTCTTAATTTAAAAAAAAAAATATCTCTTGAATCTGTTTGGACTTTCTGCAACAACTTCCTTTCTCCTCCTTGCCTAAGAACTGGAGTTCCTCTTCTGAGCTCAGCTCTATTTCCCAACATGGTCTCAGCTCTAGGACCCAGATTGGTAGTCTGGAGTGGTGTGAGGTTAGAGATGGAGGCCTGGACCTTCTCATAGACCGCATTGCCGCAATAAAAGAAGATTGCTCGTCTCTAACATTTTTAGTGGTGCAGCTTTCATACAACAGGTTCCCAAAAGCCTCTGGTAATTTCATATTACATATTATTATTATTATTTATTTATATAGCACCATTGCTTCCATGGTGCTGTACATGAGAAGGGGTTACATACAAATTAAAGATATCACTTACAGTAAACAAATTAACAATGACAGACTGATACAGAGGGGAGAGGACCCTGTCCTTTCGGGCTTACATTCTACAGGATGGTGGGGTAGGAGACAGCAGGTTGGGGGTTGCAGCAGCTCCGGTGATGCTGAGGCAGATGCAGGGCCGGCTCCAGGTTTTTATGGGCCCCGGGCGAAAGAGTCTCAGTGGGCCCCCTAAACACAGACCACGATTCATGATGCACAGATACTGCAGAGAAATATGGGTATAGCACAACGCCAAACACTTCTCTTCTTCCATTACATGACTGATACCTATTGTAAATTGTACAATAGCTCAAAAACCGCCAAATCCTCACAGCGCACAGTACAGACCGGACAGTACAGTCCTCCATACAATATTATGGGCACCACATAGTCTCCCCTCATCATCCATATAATACCCCATGCAGGATGTTACACCTCCATTCCCCATATAATGCTCCATACAGAATACTGGACCCAATATAATGCTCCATACAGAATACTGGACCCAATATAATGCTCCATACAGGATACTGGACCACATATAATGCTCCATACAAAATATGGAGCTCTCCTCTACACTGTGCTGCGTTCTGCACTGTTACTGCTCAGGAAAGGGCGCTGTGGAAAGACTCCCCATTATCATCATCATTGCTGCCCATCATCATCATCATTGCCTCCCCATTCATATCATCATCATTGCCTTCCCATTATCATTGTCTCCCCATCATCATCATTATCATTGCCTCCCCATTAATATCATCATCATTGCCTCCCCATTATCATTGCCTCCCCATTAATATCATCATCATCATTGCCTTCCCATTATCATTGCCTGCCCATCATCATCATCATTGCCTCCCTATCATTATCATTGCCTCCCCATTAATATCATCATCATTGCCTTCCCATTATCATTGTCTCCCCATCATCATTATCATTGCCTCCCCATTAATATCATCATCATCATTGCCTTCCCATTATCATTGCCTCCCCATTAATATCATCATCATCATTGCCTTCCCATTATCATTGCCTCCCCATTAATATCATCATCATCATTGCCTTCCCATTATCATTGCCTCCCCTGTCACGGGTGTGTCGCCACGAAGATCGTCACGATTACACAGCCTGACTTCTCGCAGCTGAGTTTTTGGTGCTTTGTATTTTTTTGGCAGTGAGGGAGTTAATTCTCTCTCTCTGTGCTAGATGAGGCCCAGCCTCGCCCAGCTGCAGTCAGTGCTGCAGAAGTGGGACTCCTTCAAATACCTGCCAGTCTGTTAGGGAAGTTGTCGGTGAAAGAATTCCTTGCAGACAAACAGAGCAGCTTGTGGTATTTTGGAGTTTGGAGTGAAGTGTACTTTGTGTGGTTTTTTCCCTTCCTCGCTTTTTTATTTATCTCCTTACCCGTTGGTGTTCCCTCTGTTGTTGTGGTGCGAGTTTTTGCATGCAAGGTGGTTTTTTGGTTTTCCCCTTGTACTGTCTCGTTCGTCTAGTACTGTGTGTTGGTTTATATTATCCTGTCCCCTGTTGTTGTGATCGGGGTCCTTCTCAGGACTAGATTACTGAGGTTCAGGGATCCTCAGGAGATAAGGGTTATGCTGGCGGCCTGGACCTCTGTACCTTTAACAGTACCTCCAGGTAGAGGGATTAGTTAGGGCCCCAGCTTAGGGTCAGCTTAGGCCCCTGACCTCCTGTACGCAGAGACTGCGTGACATTTTCACCGACCGACAAAAGATTCTCTCCAGCTACCATGGATCCAGTAGCCAGTCTTGCTCGGCAGTTGCAGAGTTTGTCCATGGAGCTGGTGGACGTTAAGTCCAAGGTTTTGTATCCCCCGGAGCAAGCCGGACCAGAACCTAAAGTAGCTCTCCCTGACAGGTTCACTGGGGGGCGGGACAAGTTTTTTGTTTTCCGGGAGGCATGTAAATTGTACTTTCGGCTGCGGCCTTGGTCATCGGGGAGTGAAGAACAAAGGGTGGAAATTATCATCTCGCTCCTACAAGGGGACCCACAATCCTGGGCGTTCTCTCTTCCCCCGGGCTCCCCGGCTCTCCAGTCAGTGGATAGGTTTTTTGTTGCTCTGGGTCTCGTATATGATGACCCGGATCGGATCTCCCTTGCTGAATCTAAGTTACGTAGGATCCAGCAGGGAGATCGTCCGGCGGAGGAATTCTGTTCGGAGTTCCGTAGGTGGGCCACGGACACCCAGTGGAATGACCCGGCTCTTAGGAGCCAGTTTTGTCAAGGTTTATCTGACAAATTAAAGGATGTGTTGGCACAGTATGACCCTCCCGCATCACTGGAAGCCACTATGGCCCTTGCTATTCGCATTGACAGACGGCTTCGGGAGAGGTGCGGGGTAACTCCGCCCCCTGTGATGACTCCACCTTCTTCAAGGGTCCCTTATATGGAGGTTCCCCTGGTCATTCCAGAGGAGCCTATGCAATTAGGAGGGACATCATTTCGGGGGAGGGGACCGGCGGTGCGCCACAAGACAGGAAGGTGTTTCTTCTGCGGGAGAAAGGGACATTTTATTGGGGGTGTCCATCCCGTCCTTTGCAGAATAAAGGGTCGTCGGAAAACTATTGATCCCAGGTTGTGTGGTGGACGGCAATCTGGGAGTAGGTATTTCGTCCCTAGTTTCGTCTCAGTTTCTCGTACCGGCGGAGGTGGTGGTGGGTACGAGAACTGAGAGGATATCTGTTCTTCTGGATAGTGGGGCCGGGGCTAATCTGGTGGACGCTTGGTTTGCCCGGGTTCAAGGTATGCGATTGAATGTGTTGGCTAAACCCATCCCCATATTCTCGATCGACGCCAGGCCTCTCGGTCAGGGAAGTTTTTTGCAAGCTGTGCATAACGTAAAACTTCAAGTGGGAGCAATACATAAAGAACTGTTGTCTTGTTACGTGTTGGAGGGTCTTCCCACTCCTATAGTGTTGGGCCTTCCTTGGTTACCTAAGCATAATCCTGTTATTAATTGGCAATCCAGAGAGATAAGCCAATGGAGTGAATTCTGTAATAAAAACTGCATGAATACGGTCATCGGTGCGGTCACTCCTAGGGTCTTACCTCCATTTCTGGCGGACTTTGAGGATGTATTCTCGGAGAAAGGGTGTCAGGAACTACCTCCTCATCGCGTGTATGACTGTTCTGTCAAACTGCTCCCTGAGGCCAAGTTACCTAAATCTAGGTTGTATAACCTATCTGGTCCAGAGAGGCAGGCCATGAAGGATTATATTTCTGAAAGTCTGGCTAAGGGGCATATTAGACCTTCATCTTCCCCGGTGGCCGCGGGGTTCTTCTTTGTGAAGAAGAAAGATGGAGCCTACGCCCTTGCCTGGATTTCCGTGAACTTAATCGGATTACGGTCCGAGATCCGTATCCGCTCCCACTTATTCCCGATCTCTTCAATCAGATCGTGGGCGCCAAATGGTTCTCTAAGTTGGATCTCAGGGGGGCGTACAATCTGATTAGGATGAAGGAGGGGGATGAGTGGAAGACGGCGTTTAACACTCCGGAGGGGCATTATGAGAACCTTGTCATGCCATTCGGTCTGACTAATGCCCCGACGGTGTTCCAACACTTTGTAAATGACATTTTTCGCCGCCTGGTGGGTCAGTTTGTTGTCATATATCTGGATGACATTGTAAGGTTCTGTGTATCTGTTTCTGAAACTCAGTTTGTTCGTCGGCCATTTTGCTTTCTGTTTTGCTGCAGCTATCTTGCCCTCAGTCAAAATGGAGTTTTCCAGCTTGCATGTTCCCGCCCTGATTCTCTCCGTTTGCTTCTTAAACAGCCACAGCTGAGCAATCAGTGCTTCAGAACCTAGCCTGCAGTGAACCTGTGTTCTGACTCCTGAAGCCTTGGACCTTGTACTCCAGCCATTCCTACTGAGGAACTCTGAAGCACTTGTGGACTCTGAACTCTGCTCTTGAGAGCCTCACGTTTGCATGGACTTGCGGTAACAGAGAAGAAGATCTGAATCTGTTGTGGAGAGTTATTGCTGAGCTTAGATTACTCTGGCCTGCTGTGTCTCCTGCTTCTGTGTTTGCAACCTGTGTGTTTATTTTTGCCAATTTGTATGAAGCAATACAAGACTTTCTTTATCAACCTGTGTCTCAAGTATTTTCATCGCACCCAAGCACAAGACGCTATATGAACTGTACCACATACATTACAAGATTCTGAAGCCAAACGTTAGTGTCTGCTGGGTCTGGAAAGGCTTGTCTGCTGTACTGTGGATATCGGATGTCCGGTTGTACTTTCTGTGATGACAGTGGTTGTGACTTCTCACAACCATTCCAGGTGAGCAATTCCCTTAAGTTTTTTTTTTCTGCAGTGTTATCACAGGTAAACACTATTGTTTTTTTTTTTTTTTTCTCTTCTCTTTTTGTCTGCTGAAACTCTGGATATCAGATGTCTGGTTGAAAGCTTTCTGTGATGATAGTGGTTGTGACTTCTCACAACCATTCCAGGTGAGCAGTTCCCTTAATTTTTTTTTTCTCTCTGCAGTGTTGCCACAGGTGAACACTATTGTTTTTTTTTTTCTCTCCTCTTCTTCCAGTATCCTGTCTTAAAAGATCTGGAAAATGGAGGCCCGCATAAAGGAACTTTGCGGAGTGACTGATAATATCCTTGCAGATTTGCAGAATATAAAGACCCGTTTTACAAATCTTCAGGACCTAAATAATCACAATTTGCAAGTGGTTGGACAGACTACCCAGGATTTGCGAGCCAGGATTGAGGTTCTGGAGGGGCGAGTCCAGGCTCCTGCCGTGGCCCCGAGTTCTGGGATTCCCAAGTTGCCCCCTTTTCGTTTTGGTGGTGAACGTGAAAAATTCAGGGGATTTGTTAATCAATGCAATCTTTTTTTTTCTGCACATGCTTCACAATTTCCTACTGAACGATCTAAGGTGCTTACTATAATTATGTTGCTTACCAACAAGGCTTTGATTGGGCAAACCCTCTGATTGAGACTGAGGATGATTGTTTGAATCACCTTGATGATTTTATTTCAGCCATGGGGCAGGTGTTTGATGACCCCAATCGAGGTGCAACAGCTGAAGCAGCCATGTTAGCTTTGCGCCAAGGTAAGCACTCGGTAGCTGAATATGCCTTGGATTTCAGGAGATGGGCCCTTGATACCACCTGGGACAATTCCGCCAAAAAATCTATTTTTCGAAAGGGGTTATCCCCACTGATTAAGGATGAACTTGCTCGTGCCGACCCTCCCACTGCGTTAGGTGACTTTATTAACTACTGCATCCGTATTGATACTCGTTTAACTGAACGCAGGCAAGAGAGATGGTTCGAAAGCAATCGTACTAACCTTTTCCTACCTTCCTCTCCAGCTAAGGAACCTTTGAATAGGATTACACGGGAACCTGAACCTGAACCCATGCAGGTAGACTCTTTACTACGACGGGTTAGTGATGCACGCAAGGAACATCGTTTTAAGGAGAATCTATGTTTTTATTGTGGTAAGTCAGGGCACTTTATTATTAACTGTCCCAGCCGTTCTCGCAAGACTACTGCAGCACTCATTCATTGTGAGTGTTGCGAGAGGGGATCTGTCAGGTCCGAGCCTCAGGCTCCAGAGAGAGCTGCAGCAACAGATCTTGATTTCTCGGACTTAAACTCCGTTACCTCTGAGGACGTTGACTGTGTAAATGCTGCCATCTTTCAAGTTTCCTCAGCGGTGTCCCAGCTGAGTTGTAAGAAAAACATTTCTCACTGTTTTCTTTCCATCAAACTCTGGGTTGACTCAGCCTGGGTGTCTAGCTCTGCTATGATCGACTCAGGTGCAAGTGGAAATTTTATGGATGTCTCCTTTGCTCTAAAACAGGGAATACGTTCAGTGAAGAAGGCTACTCCAGTACAGATGGAAACTGTGGATGGCTCCCTGCTGACCTCTGGACCAGTGGATCAGGAAACAGAGCCTTTAAAGGTTCTTATGGGTAAAGATCATCAAGAGAAACTGTCCTTTATGCTTATCTCTTCTCCTCACTTTCCCATTATTCTAGGGCTACCATGGCTGCAGGCTCAGAATCCTACCATTAACTGGGAGACCAAGGAATTACACTTTCCAGAGAAACAGATGAGTCCAAAAATTTCAGCTTGCTCTGTTCCTAAAGGAACCATGTCAGTCCCTGAACTACCAGCTGTATACCAGGACTATGTGGATTTATGTGACAAGAAGAACGCTGACCAGCTTCCTCCTCACCGTCCATATGATTGTCCAATTGAATTATTGCCTGGAGCAGAGATACCTTTTGGTAAGATCTACCCCCTGGCGGGGCCCGAGCTGAAGGCTTTAAAAGAGTACATAGACGAAAATCTAGCCAAGGGCTTCATACGCCCCTCTTCATCTCCTGCAGGGGCACCCATATTCTTTGTAAAGAAGAAAGATGGATCTCTGAGACCATGCGTAGACTATAGGGAACTCAATAAGGTTACTATTAGAAACCGTTATCCATTGCCTTTAATCCCTGAGTTATTGGAGAGAGTGCGACATGCCAAAATTTTTTCTAAACTAGATCTTCGTGGGGCCTATAACTTAGTCCGTATTAGACCTGGGGATGAATGGAAGACTGCATTCAGGTCACGCTATGGACACTTTGAATATCTGGTTATGCCTTTTGGTCTGAGTACCGCCCCAGCCACTTTCCAACACTTGGTGAATGACATCTTCAGGGATCTCCTAGATACATTCGTGGTAATTTATTTGGATGATATTTTAATTTTTTCTAACTCCACAGAGGAACATCATGGACATGTGAGAATGGTCTTGGAACGTCTAAGACAAAATCATCTTTACATCAAGCTTGAAAAGTGTGAATTCCATAAGACCGAAATTCAATTTCTGGGGTATGTACTGTCTACACAAGGAATTAGTATGGATGGAAGTAAAACCCAAGCCATCAATGATTGGCCAAGTCCTAGAAATGTGAAGGAGGTACAGCGCTTCATCGGGTTTGCAAACTTCTATAGACGTTTCATTAGAAATTTCTCTGAGGTAGTGTCACCTATCACCCAACTTACCCGGAAAGAGTCTAAGTTCTCCTGGACTCCCCAAGCCCAGGAAGCATTTTCCAGTCTAAAAGATAAATTTACCACTGCACCTATCCTAGTACATCCCAACCCAGAGCTTGCCTTCATAATAGAGGTGGATGCTTCAGACTGTGCCGTGGGAGCTATACTCTCTCAGAGAACAGGTGAGAAGAATGTCTTGCATCCCTGTGCCTTCTTTTCCCAGCAGTTGTCTTCGGCTGAGAAGAACTACGATGTGGGCAATAGAGAGTTGTTGGCCATTATTGCCGCCTTCAAAGAATGGAGACACCTTCTTCAAGGAGCTGCACAGCAAATAGTCGTTCTGACAGACCATCGTAATCTTGAGTTTATCAGGTCGGCTAAGTGCCTGACTCCTCGCCAGGCTCGCTGGAATCTTTTCTTAAACCAATTTAATTTTATTATTTCTTATAGACCAGGATCGCGCAATGGAAAGGCTGATGCACTCTCTAGGATTTACTCAGCAGAGACACGTCCAATTACTCCTCCTAAGACTATTCTTCCTGACTCTAGATTCCTAGGAGTGATTCATCATCAAGACCTAATTAAAGACATCAAGGAAGCATACCATGCGGATTCTTTTTTGGCTCAACCCCCAAGGGACGTAAGTCTTGTCTTTAAGAATGGTGTGTGGATTCTGGGACAACGTCTGTATATACCTGAAACAGTCAGATTGAGAGTATTGCAACTCATTCACGATTCCAAAATAGCCGGGCATAGAGGAATTCTAAAGACACAGGAATTTCTTTCTCGTTTCTTTTGGTGGCCCACTTGTAGGAAGGATGTTTTGGACTATGTCACTTCGTGTGAGGTTTGTGCAAGATGCAAAACACCTCGCTCTTCACCAACTGGTCTGTTACAGCCTCTTCCCACCCCGTCCCGCCCGTGGGGATCCATTTCTATGGACTTCATTGTGGAATTACCAACCTCTCAAGGGAAGAACACTATTCTAGTGGTGGTTGACCGTTTAACAAAGGCAGCTCATTTTATCCCTTGTGTCGGCTTACCCACTGCAAAACAGACATCAGATTTGATGATTAAAGATGTGTTTCGTTTACATGGAGTACCGGATGAGGTTATTTCGGATCGAGGGGTGCAATTCACTTCTAGGTTTTGGCAAAATTTCTGTGCAGCATTGGACATTAAAGTAAACCTTTCTTCTGCTTTTCATCCCCAGACTAATGGACAAACCGAACGAACCAATCAAACCCTGGAGCAGTATCTCCGCTGCTTTATCTGCCACCTACAGGATGATTGGGTGGATCTACTTCCATTGGCTGAGTTCTCTTACAACAACTCTCAGAGTGCCTCCACTAAACAGTCTCCTTTTTACTCTAATCTAGGTTATCATCCTAACATTCTACCACGATTTCCCATAGAGACGCCTTTGCCAGCAGTGGCTGTAAGAGTCACGACTTTACAGAAGAATATGGATCTTCTAAAGGAGAATCTGGAATCGGCTCAGGAAAGGTACAAGAAGGCAGCAGATAAATTTCGTAAACCTGCACCAGCTTTTAAGGTAGGAGACCTGGTCTGGCTGTCAACCAGAAATCTTAAGTTAAGGATTCCATCGTCTAAGTTGGGACATAAGTACATTGGACCCTATAAAATCAGTAAGATTATAAGTGCCGTTGCTTGTCGTCTTCAATTGCCCAGAACTATGAGAATCCACCCTGTCTTTCATGTATCCCTACTAAAGGCTGCGACACCCAATACGTTTCCTGGACGTTCTTCTCCTTGCCCTGACCCAGTGCTAGTCGATGTGTGTCGACCCGCCACCACAATTGTGGGTTACCAGGGCAATGGGGTACTCAGAGCCGAGCCCATGGAAGTCTATGGGGTTGTCACAGGTAGCTGTGGCTCGGTCTGTGGCCCTGGCGGTCTGGCGTATGTTGGGGGGAATATTTACAGGGGATAGATTTATATACAGTTCGTGACGCCACCTGTAGTATTCTGGTAATTTATACCAGCGCTGCTGTAGATCTCTGAGGGGATGGTGATGCAGCTAGATGTCGGGTCCCCTACAGGTGGGACTGGTCCCTCAGATCGGGAGTTAGGTAGGGATTGTGCAGGCATGCAATAATAACTCAGTCTCACACGGTCAGCGTCTTTCCATACCTTTACTTGTAAGATGTTCAAGCAGGTCCCAGGGAGGCTGATGGGGTTGATGGAGGATGAGCTTTGAGGCAACAGCTAAGCAAGTTAGGGGCCTCCTTTACTGTCCAATAATGATGAGTACAACCAGCTTGCAGCGTAGTTCCCTCAATAACTCCAGCTTTCCAAAGCTGTTCTGCCCAGTCAGATTTGTGGTGAAGCCTTCCAATTGATGAAACTAGGTTCTTGTTTTTGTCTGCGCTTGACTCAAAGTCCCTATTCCACCTGACTCCGGTTACGTACTGACTATATGGGGCTGTTTGCCGCGACCTAGGGTCCGGTAAATCTCTGGTTTTCTCTTCACTATGCTGTAGCTAATAGTGATCCTTCGGTCCCCAGTGACCGGCTGCAATGTGCAGGACTTTTCCAAGTCAAAAGCACTTTTCCAATTATCTTCCTTCCACTTTGCCCTTCGATTTGCTCGACTCTTAATAGATAGTTCAGTCTTTCTTCCAGTGGGGCACAGCTCTGACTAGACTAAGGTGAATTAGACCACCTGTACCAGCCTCCACGTTCTGAACTGAAGACAGGCTCAAACTGGACACGTCTACTCTGTCCAAGGACAGGAAACTGACTGACTAGGAATCACTCCCTTCCACACCCCTGCTGGGTGTGTCAGAAGTGTACATGATGTCATGAAGAGACCTTAACTGTTACCTCTCCACTCATCCTCCTGGTATTGTGTACCAGGGCTACACAGATGGTCAGGAAGAATTTGTGGTGGAAAGGATTTTAGATTCCAGGTTGTATAGAAATCAGTTACAATATCTGATTAAATGGCAGGGCTACCCAGTGGAGGACAACTCATGGGAGCCAGTCAATAACGTTAATGCTCCTCGCTTGCTCCGTCAGTTTCATCAGAGGTACCCACACAAGCCTGGTCTGAGGTCATCCGGAGGTTGTCCCTAAGGGGGGAGTAATGTAAGGTTCTGTGTATCTGTTTCTGAAACTCAGTTTGTTCGTCGGCCATTTTGCTTTCTGTTTTGCTGCAGCTATCTTGCCCTCAGTCAAAATGGAGTTTTCCAGCTTGCATGTTCCCGCCCTGATTCTCTCCGTTTGCTTCTTAAACAGCCACAGCTGAGCAATCAGTGCTTCAGAACCTAGCCTGCAGTGAACCTGTGTTCTGACTCCTGAAGCCTTGGACCTTGTACTCCAGCCATTCCTACTGAGGAACTCTGAAGCACTTGTGGACTCTGAACTCTGCTCTTGAGAGCCTCACGTTTGCATGGACTTGCGGTAACAGAGAAGAAGATCTGAATCTGTTGTGGAGAGTTATTGCTGAGCTTAGATTACTCTGGCCTGCTGTGTCTCCTGCTTCTGTGTTTGCAACCTGTGTGTTTATTTTTGCCAATTTGTATGAAGCAATACAAGACTTTCTTTATCAACCTGTGTCTCAAGTATTTTCATCGCACCCAAGCACAAGACGCTATATGAACTGTACCACATACATTACAGACATCTTAATTTACTCACCGGATCTTGTGTCTCATCAGGAGCATGTTAGGTAGGTGTTACAGATCTTGCGGGATAATAAACTGTACGCCAAATGGGAAAAGTGTGTGTTCGCCGTACAGGAACTCCAGTTTTTAGGCTTCCTGGTGTCAGCATCCGGTTTTCGTATGGACCCTGGGAAAGTGCGGGCAGTTCTTGAGTGGGATCTGCCAGAGAATCTTAAGGCACTACAACGTTTCCTGGGGTTTGCTAATTATTACCGGAAATTTATTCGTAATTTCTCGTCCATGGTTAAACCTCTCACAGACATGACAAAAAAAAGGGACGGATTTTTCTAGGTGGTCTGACAAGGCTTATCAAGCATTCTCCTCCTTGAAAAAATGTTTTGCCTCGGCACCCATACTCATTCAACCTGATGCGTCACAGCCGTTCATTGTAGAGGTAGACGCTTCCGAGGTAGGGGTGGGAGCAGTATTGTCACAGGGTTCGTCCCCTGGTAAGTGGCATCCGTGCGCCTTTTTCTCTAAAAAATTGTCTTCCGCTGAGAGGAATTACGATGTCAGCAATAGGGAACTCTTGGCCATTAAGTTAGCTTTTGAGGAGTGGCGCCATTTTTTGGAGGGGGCAGTCCATCCGGTCACCGTCATCACCGATCACAAGAATCTGCTATATCTGGAGTCCGCAAAACGTCTGAATCCCAGACAAGCTAGGTGGTCGTTGTTTTTTACCAGGTTTAATTTTGTCGTCACATATCGTCCTGGGTCAAAAAATGTAAAGGCGGATGCCTTATCTCGTAGTTTCCCTGGGGCCGGGAATACGGATGACCCGGTTCCTATCCTTCAGGAGGGGGTGGTCGTGTCGGCAGTATGCTCTGAGCTTGAGGAGGAGGTATTGGAGGCTCAGGGGGACGCCCTGTTGGACCTCCAGGGAGACTGTTTGTTCCAGATCAGTTGCGACAAAAGGTGATCGAGGCACACCATAACTCAGCTTTGGCAGGACACCCAGGGAGTAAAGCAACTGTGGATCTCCTCTCGAGTCGGTTTTGGTGGCCTAACTTACATAGGGAGGTGGTAACTTTTGTCGCGTCCTGTGGGGTTTGTGCGCGCTCTAAGACCCCACATACCCGTCCGTCTGGGGCCCTCTTACCTTTGAAGATCCCGGAGCGTCCTTGGACTCATCTGTCCATGGACTTTATTACGGACATCCCGCCGTCTTCGGGTAAAACGGTCATACTCGTTGTAGTGAACAGGTTCAGCAAGATGGCACATTTCATCGCTCTTCCTGCTCTTCCTAATGCTAAAACTCTTGCGCAGGTGTTCATTGGGGAGATTGTGAGGCTTCACGGGGTACCCTCCGATGTGGTGTCTGATCGGGGGTCTCAGTTTGTGTCCAAATTCTGGAAGGCATTTTGTACACGGCGGGGGATGCACTTGTCGTATTCATCGGCTTTTCATCCTCAGACTAATGGTCAGACGGAACGTCTGAACCAGAGCTTGGAGACATATCTCCGGTGTTTTGTGTCAGAGAACCAGGAGGACTGGGCTTCTTTCTTGCCTCTGGCAGAGTTTGCTCTTAATAATAGGTGGAGCGAGTCCACTGGTAAGTCCCCGTTTTTTGGGGCATATGGTTTTCACCCCCAGTTTTGTACTTTCAGTAGGGGGGCTCTTCGGGGGTTCCTGAGGAAGAACGATTTTCGTCATCACTCACTTCAGTGTGGAGAGGGGTGCTGAATAATCTGAATACTATGGGGAACCGATACAAACGTATGGCTGATAGGAGGAGAGTGTCTGGTCCGGACCTAAGTGTGAACGATCGGGTATGGTTGTCTACCAGGAATATAAAACTTAAGGTTCCCTCCTGGAAACTGGGTCCCAGGTTCATTGGGCCGTACAGGATCAGTTCTATAATTAATCCGGTGGCATTTCGTCTTGACCTCCCCCCTACGTTTAAAATTCACAACGTGTTCCACAGATCGTTGCTTAAGAGGTATGTGGCGCCGGTGATACCGTCACCTTTACCTCCTCCTCCAGTGGTGGTCAATGGTAACTTGGAGTTTCAGGTATCAAAAGTCATTGATTCATGCTTTAATCGCCGATCCTTTCAGTACCTGGTTCATTGGAAGGGGTATGGTCCTGAGGAGAGGATGTGGGTTCCTGCGTCGGATATTAACGCAGACCGATTAATTCGGGCCTTCCACACGACTCACCCGGATAAACCTGGCCCTGAGGGTCCGGAGGTCCCTCGTAGAAGGGGGGGTACTGTCACGGGTGTGTCGCCACGAAGATCGTCACGATTACACAGCCTGACTTCTCGCAGCTGAGTTTTTGGTGCTTTGTATTTTTCGGCAGTGAGGGAGTTAATTCTCTCTCTCTGTGCTAGATGAGGCCCAGCCTCGCCCAGCTGCAGTCAATGCTGCAGAAGTGGGACTCCTTCAAATACCTGCCAGTCTGTTAGGGAAGTTATCGGTGAAAGCATTCCTTGCAGACAAACAGAGCAGCTTGTGGTATTTTGGAGTTTGGAGTGAAGTGTACTTTGTGTGGTTTTTTCCCTTCCTCGCTTTATTATTTATCTCCTTACCCTTTGGTGTTCCCTCTGTTGTTGTGGTGCAAGTTTTTGTATGCAAGGTGGTTTTTTGGTTTTCCCCTTGTACTGTCTCGTTCGTCTAGTACTGTGTGTTGGTTTATATTATCCTGTCCCCTGTTGTTGTGATCGGGGTCCTTCTCAGGACTAGATTACTGAGGTTCAGGGATCCTCAGGAGATAGGGGTTACGCTGGCGGCCTGGACCTCTGTACCTTTAACAGTACCTCCAGGTAGAGGGATTAGTTAGGGCCCCAGCTTAGGGTCAGCTTAGGCCCTGACCTCCTGTACGCAGAGACTGCGTGACATCCCCATTAATATCATCATCATCATTGCCTTCCGATTAATATCATAATCATCATTGCCTTCCCATTAATATCATCATTATCATTGCCTTCCCATTATCATCATCATTATCATTGCCTTCCCATTATCATCATCATTATCATTGCCTTCCCATTATCATTGCCTCCCCATCATCATATTTATCATTGCCTCTCCATTAATATCATCATCATTGCCTTCCCATTATCATTGCCTCCCCATCATCATCATGATCGCCTCCTCACCACCATCACTGCCTGCCTCCCCCCACCACCATCACACATGCACTCTCTCACATACACACAGGCAGGCACACATACACACACACACACACACATCTCACCTGTCCGGCGTCCGCGCTCTCTGCCACAGCCGGCCGCTGAATTATGACGTCATTCAGCGGCGCCGCTGTGAGAGAGGAAGCGCTGGCGCACGCGCCCCCTGGAGCCCGGAGCTGCGGCAGCGGAGGCACGGGGAGAGGTACGTATTGAGCCGGGGCCCTGAGCAAGCGGGGGGGTGCCCGACGGCGAGTGGGCCCCCCCGCCTGCTCAGGGCCCCGGCACTAGCCCGGGTGTGCCGGGTGCTGACGCCGGCCTGGGCAGATGCTCCAGTAGTGGTGAGGAGGCAGCGGGGATCATTGCAGGCTGTAGGCTTTCCAGAAGAGATGGGTTTTCAACCTCTTGGATTTTATAGTGACCTTGCCCAACTTTAGGGGCAGGGAGGGCCGTGGCTCCCTTACCCTGATTCAGTATATATAGAAAAAAAAAAAAGGAGGGTGGGAACACAATCAGGATCCTGCATCAAAGGGCTCATACCCATTTGTGGAAAAAAAAAACGGTCCGTTTTCTGGATGGAAAAAACGGTCCGAATATATACAATTGTCATGCGATTTGTATGCGATTTTTAATTGCTCCATCTGTTTTCCATCTGTTTTCCATCTGTATGCAATGCGATTTTAACATGACGTTTTACATAGAGCAGTTATCTCTTTGTAAAAAGTCATGTAAAAATCACATTGTAAAAAAAAATGTACACAAAAAGCAAATAGTTATATATATATATATATATATATATATATATATATATATATATATATATAGGTCATACACTTCTACATAGTATAATAGCCACTAATTCATCCCCGGCTATGCTGTAAAATCACACTGACAGCTTTAATAAAGAATAGAAACAATACATATACACACATAGAATACATATATATTGTGGCAAGACGACTCGCTCGGCTCTCCTGAAGGCAGACTCAGGACACACGTTCTCTGGGTTTTCTTTCTGCTGGTTTATTATCAGCCATAAACTCATGCAGGTTTCGCAGGAAAAGTAAACATGACCCCTCTGGGTTAAACGGGAAAAACATAAAAAAAAAAAACAATAACTCAGTCCATAGATGAGTGGGTTCTGCCCGCTCTCTGTAGCATAAACTGCACTGCTAAAGTCCTTGTGAAAAGCTCTGCAACTTCCACTATACTGTCTGGAGACTTCCCTCTCCAGACCACACCAGAGAAAAAAAAACAGGACTGAGCTTTTATACATTGCTCAGCCACACCCTTTTAACATATAACATGCTGGCAGATAAATAAAGTAGGTCTTAGTTCACACAGGAGAGCATCCTGTGTGACACATACCTCCCCTCACATATAAAACCAGTGACACTGTCACATATTACCCCCCTCTGCCCAAAGCCGGGGGTTTGGGCACCTTCTGACACCAGACAGGGAATCCTAGAGAGGGCATCTGCATTCCCATGTAACTTCCCTGGCCTATGCTCCACGTGAAAGTTAAACTCTTGAAGCTCTAGGAACCATCTAGTTACCCTAGCATTTTTTCCCCTCTTTTCCCTCAACCATCTCAACGGGGCATGGTCTGATACTAATTTAAACTTCCGGCCTAGTAGGTAATATTTCAGTGTATCCACGGCCCATTTTATGGCTAAACACTCTTTCTCTACTATGGCGTAGTTCTTCTCGCAGGAGGACAGCTTTCGGCTTAGATAGAGAATGGGATGTTCTTCCCCATTTATTTCTTGGGAGAGTACGGCCCCTAGACCAACCTCTGATGCGTCAGTCTGGACCACAAATTCTTTCTTAAAGTCTGGCGAGACCAGGACAGGCTGCTTGCACAGTGTTAGCTTCAGCTTTTGAAACGCGGTCTCCGTTTCTTCCGTCCATTTCACCATGGTTGATTTGGTGCCTTTTAGAAGATCTGTTAGTGGGGCGGCAATCGTGGCGAAATTCGGGATAAACCTGTCATGTGTGCATTGCCACGAAGATCGTCGCGGTTGCACATTTTGACTTCTCACAGCTGAGCTGCTGTTTCTTTGTGTTTGGCAGCTAGGGAGTTAATTCTGTCTGTGCTCGGTGCTGGGACTGGGTGCAGTTTCTCCCGGCTGCAATTGATTATTTGTTGATTGGTTTCCTTTAAATTCTGGTTGTCTGCTTGGGGAGTTGCCAGTGAAACCTTCATGCAGACCACAGATAGGAATGAATCTGTATAGACTTTAGTTGTGAGCTCCTTAGTTGTTCTAAGCTCAACTTGGTTAGAGTTTATTTCCCAGACCATTTATGTTCCTTTGGTGTTTGAGTGTGTATGCAAGCGAGTGTTATCCTGTCTGTCTTATATGTCTAATCTGTGTATTTAGCTAAGATCAGCCCATATCCCTTTGGTGGTAGTCAGGATCCTTCTTAGGACTGATTACAGGGTTCAGGGTCTGATAGGAGACAGGGTTAGGTTGGTGACTTGGACCTCTGAACCATTATCAGTACCTCCAAGGTGAGGGATTAGTTAGGACCCCGGTTTAGGGTCAGGTTAGATCCCGGTCCACCTCTTTCCTGTTTCAGCTCATCAAGTCCTCAAGATTAACCCTGGGTTCAGCAGATATCGTGTCAGGTAAATCTATTCTATACTTACTTGCTGATGTTGCTATACTAGTTGTTGTATAGAGTGTTGTTCTTGTATTAATAGTTTACTGACATTGTATACATATCATTAGACAGCGTGACATTTTCACTGGCCATAAAAATTATCTCCAGTTACCATGGATCCAGTAGCCCAGCTGGCTCTGCAGTTGCAGGGATTATCCATGGAGCTGACGGACATTAAGTCCAAAGTTTTGTCTCCCCTGGAGCAAACCAGAGTTGAACCTAAGGTTGCTCTCCCGGACAGGTTCACTGGTGGGCGAGACAAATTTTTCACCTTCCGGGAGGCATGTAAATTGTATTTTCGGCTTCGGCCTCGATCATCAGGGAGTGAGGAGCAGAGAGTGGGAATTGTTATCTCACTTCTGCAAGGGGACCCTCAATCCTGGGCATTTTCCCTTCCTCCGGGATCCCCGGCTCTACTGTCTGTAGATCAATTTTTTACTGCCCTGGGATTGGTATATGATGACCCAGATCGGGTCTCTCTTGCTGAGACAAAATTACGTAAGATACAGCAGGGAGATCGTCCGGCAGAGGAATTTGCTTCTGAGTTTCGTAGATGGGCCACAGATACTCAGTGGAATGACCCAGCTCTTAGGAGCCAGTTTTGTCATGGGCTTTCTGATAAATTAAAAGACGTTTTGGCTCAGTATGAGTCTCCTCCTTCTCTGGAGGCTGCTATGGCCTTAGCTATCCGTACTGATAGACGGCTTCGGGAGAGGGGTGAGGTAACCCCACTCCCTGTTGTTTCTCCACCTACCACTAAAGTCCCTTATGTTGAGGTTCCCCTTGTCTGTTCGGATGAGCCTATGCAGTTGGGAGGGACATCATTTCGTAGGAGGGGATTGGCTGTACGCCGCAGGACTAGAAGATGTTTTTTTCTGCGGGAAAGAGGGACATTTTGTTGGAGAATGTCCATCCCGTGCCTTGTTGAGCCAAAAGTAGCCGGAAAACTGTTAATCCCAGGTTGTGTGGTGGACGACAACCTGGGAGTATGTATTTCATCCGCCAGTTCTTCTCAGTTCCTTGTACCAGTGGAGGTGGTAGTTGGTACGAGAGTGGGAGAGATTGTCTGTTCTTCTTGATAGTGGTTCCGGGGCTAATCTGGTTGACGCTCAGTTTGCTCAGGCTCAAGGTATGCATCTGAGTGTATTGGTCAAACCGATCCCTATATTCTCCATTGACGCCAGGCCTCTCGGCCAAGGTAGCTTTGTTCATGAGGTTCATAACATTGACCTTCGGGTAGGGGCAATACATAGGGAACAATTATCTTGTTATGTGTTGGAGGGTCTACCTACTCCCATTGTGTTGGGACTTCCTTGGTTGGTTAAACATAACCCTGTGATTAATTGGCAGTCCAGAGAAATAAGCCAATGGGGTGAGTTTTGCAAAAGCAACTGCATGAACACAGTCATCAGTGCGGTCGTGCCTAGTACATTGCCTCCTTTTTTGGAGGATTTTGGGGATGTTTTCTCTGAGGAGGGGTGTCAGGAGTTGCCTCCTCATCGCGTGTATGACTGCTCTATTAATCTCCTTCCTGATGCTAAGTTGCCTAAAGCTAGGTTGTATAATCTTTCTGGTCCTGAGAGGCAGGCTATGAAAGATTATATTTCTGAAAGTCTGGCCAAAGGGCATATTAGACCTTCATCTTCCCCAGTAGCCGCGGGGTTCTTCTTTGTGAAGAAGAAAGATGGAGGCCTACGCCCTTGCTTGGATTTCCGCGAACTTAATCGGATTACTGTTCGAGATCCGTATCCACTCCCTCTTATTCCTGATCTCTTCAATCAAATTGTTGGCGCCAAATGGTTTTCTAAATTGGATCTCAGGGGGCGTATAATCTGATTAGGATAAAAGAGGGGGATGAGTGGAAAACGGCGTTTAACACGCCGGAGGGACATTATGAGAACCTAGTCATGCCTTTTGGTCTGACTACTGCACCAGCAGTATTCCAACATTTTGTTAATGACATTTTTCGTCACCTTGTGGGGCTGTTTGTGGTTGTATATTTGGACGACATTTTAATTTACTCGCCAGATCTTGTGTCTCATCAGGAGCATGTGAGACAGGTGTTGCAGATCTTGCGAGACAATAAATTATACGCCAAACTGGAGAAGTGTGTATTTGCCGTACAGGAACTTCAGTTTTTGGGTTTTTTGGTGTCAGCCTCCGGTTTCCGTATGGACCCTGAAAAGGTGAGAGCAGTGCTTGAATGGGATCAGCCAGGGGATCTTAAGGCTCTGCAGCGTTTTTTGGGGTTTGCTAACTACTACCGGAAATTTATTTGTAATTTCTCATCTGTCGTCAAACCTCTCACTGACATGACAAGAAAAGGGACGGATTTTTCTAAATGGTCGGACAAAGCTTGCCAAGCCTTTTCCTCTTTGAAGAAATGTTTTGCTTTCGGCACCCGTTCTCATCCAACCAGATGCATCTCAGCCGTTCATTGTGGAGGTGGATGCGTCTGACGTAGGGGTGGGTGCTATATTGTCCCAGGGTCCGTCCCCTGGTAAATGGCATCCGTGCGCTTTCTTTTCTAAGAAATTGTCGTCCGCCGAAAGGAATTATGATATCGGCAATAGGGAACTTTTGGCCATTAAGTTAGCTTTTGAAGAATGGCGTCACTTTTTGGAGGGGGCAGTCCACCCGGTTACCGTTATTACTGATCACAAGAACCTGTTGTATTTGGAATCCGCTAAGCGTCTGAATTCCAGACAAGCTCGATGGTCGTTGTTTTTTACCAGGTTTAATTTTGTCGTCACTTATCGCCCGGGGTCTAAGAATGTAAAGGCTGATGCCTTGTCTCGCAGTTTCCCAGGGGCCGGGAAAACGGATGACCCGAGTCCTATCCTTCAGGAGGGGTGGTAGTGTCGGCTGTATTTTCTGAGCTTGAGGAGGAGGTGTTAGAGGCTCAGGGGACGCCCCTGCAGGACCTCCAGGGAGACTGTTTGTCCCAAATCTGTTGAGACAAAAGGTTATTGAGGCACATCATAATTCTGCTCTAGCAGGACATCCAGGAGTAAGGCTACTTTAGATCTCCTTTCTCGCCGGTTTTGGTGGCCTAATGCTAATAAAGATGTTATAACTTTTGTCGCGTCATGTGGGGTGTGTGCTCGCTCTAAAACCCCTCATACTCGTCCGTCTGGGACCCTTTTACCCTTGAAACTTCCGGAGCGTCCATGGACTCATTTATCTATGGACTTCATTACGGACCTTCCTCCGTCGTCAGGGAATACTGTCATACTGGTGGTTGTTGACAGGTTCAGTAAGATGGCACATTTCGTTGCTCTTCCTGCACTCCCTAATGCTAAAACTCTGGCGCAGGTGTTCATTAGGGAGATCGTTAGACTTCATGGGTTGCCTTCTGATGTGGTGTCAGATAGGGGGTCTCAGTTTGTGTCCAAATTTTGGAGGGCATTTTGTTTACGTCGGGGGATGCAATTGTCATTTTCCTCGGCTTTTCATCCGCAGACCAATGGTCAGACAGAGCGTCTGAATCAGAGCTTAGAGACATATCTCCGGTGTTTTGTCTCAGAGAACCAAGAGGACTGGTCTTCTTTCTTGCCTCTGGCAGAGTTCGCTCTTAACAACAGGCGGAGCGAGTCCACTGGTAAGTCCCCATTTTTTGGGGCATATGGTTTTCATCCTCAGTTTTGTACTTTCAATGGGGGGGGCCCTTCTGGGGTTCCTGAGGAGGAGCGTTTCTCGTCGTCACTTGCTTCTGTGTGGAGAGGTGTATTGAATAATCTGAGTGCGATGGGGAACCGTTACAAACGTATGGCTGATAGGAGGAGAGTTTCTGGTCCAGATCTGAATGTGAACGATCTGGTATGGTTGTCTACCAGGAATATAAAACTTAAAGTGCCCTCCTGGAAACTGGGTCCCAGATTCATCGGGCCGTACAGGATCAGTTCCATAATTAATCCTGTAGCATTTCGTCTGGACCTCCCTCCTACGTTTAAAATTCATAATGTGTTCCACAAGTCATTACTTAAAAGGTATGTGGCACCAGTCATACCGTCACCTCTACCTCCTCCTCCTGTGTTGGTCAATGGTAACTTGGAATTTCAAGTATCAAAGATCATTGACTCACGTCTGAATCGCCGGTCCCTTCAGTACTTGGTGCATTGGAAGGGGTATGGTCCAGAGGAGAGGACGTGGGTCCCTGCGTCTGATGTTAACGCAGATCGTTTGGTTCGGACCTTCCACAGAACTCACCCGGGCAGGCCTGGCCCTGAGGGTCCGGAGGCCCCTCGTAGAAGGGGGGGTACTGTCATGTGTGCATTGATACGAAGATCGTCGCGGTTGCACATTTTGACTTCTCACAGCTGAGCTGCTGTTTCTTTGTGTTTGGCAGCTAGGGAGTTAATTCTGTCTGTGCTCGGTGCTGGGACTGGGTGCAGTTTCTCCCGGCTGCAATTGATTATTTGTTGATTGGTTTCCTTTAAATTCCTGGTTGTCTGCTTGGGGAGTTGCCAGTGAAACCTTCATGCAGACCACAGATAGGAATGAATCTGTATAGACTTTAGTTGTGAGCTCCTTAGTTGTTCTAAGCTCGACTTGGTTAGAGTTTATTTCCCAGACCATTTATGTTCCTTTGGTGTTTGAGTGTGTATGCAAGCGAGTGTTATCCTGTCTGTCTTATATGTCTAATCTGTGTATTTAGCTAAGATCAGCCCATATCCCTTTGGTGGTAGTCAGGATCCTTCTTAGGACTGATTACAGGGTTCAGGGTCTGATAGGAGACAGGGTTAGGTTGGTGACTTGGACCTCTGAACCATTATCAGTACCTCCAAGGTGAGGGATTAGTTAGGACCCCAGTTTAGGGTCAGGTTAGATCCCGGTCCACCTCTTTCCTGTTTCAGCTCATCAAGTCCTCAAGATTAACCCTGGGTTCAGCAGATATCGTGTCAGGTAAATCTATTCTATACTTACTTGCTGATGTTGCTATACTAGTTGTTGTATAGAGTGTTGTTCCTGTATTAATAGTTTACTGACATTGTATACATATCATTAGACAGCGTGACAAAACCGCCGGTAGTATCCCACCGTTCCCAGGAATGCTTTCACCTGCTTCTTTGAGAGCGGTTGCGGCCAGGTTTGAATTGCCTCCACTTTCTTGATCTGCGGCTTTATTTCGCCTCTCCCAACAGCATAGCCCAGGTACTTGGCCTCCTCTTTTCCGATGGCACACTTTTTCGGATTTATGGTAAATCCTGCTTTCCTTAGCGCGTCCAAAACGGCCTGTAGTTTAGGTAGGTGACTAGCCCAGTCTGAGCTAAAGACCACAATGTCGTCGAGGTAGGCTGTGGCATACTTCTTATGTGGGGCTAGGATCCGATCCATAGCCCTCTGGAAAGTGGCTGGGGCCCCCTGTAGTCCGAACGGCATCCGCGTGTATTGAAAATAGCCATCCGGTGTTGAGAAAGCCGTCTTCTCTTTAGCCATCTGGGACATGGGGATCTGCCAGTAGCCCTTTGTCAGGTCAAGAGTGGTGATGTACCTCGCCGGTCCAAGCCTCTCGATGAGTTCGTCGACGCGGGGCATCGGGTACGCGTCACACTTGGATAACTCATTTAGCCGACGGTAGTCATTACAAAACCTCCACTCTCCATTGGGCTTCGGCACGAGGACGATTGGGCTCGACCACCCACTCTTTGACTCCTCTATTACCCCGAGGTCTAACATCCTCTTCACCTCAGCCGAGATCACCTCCCGGCGTGCTTCCGGAATCCGATACGGCTTCAAATTCACTCGTACATGCGGTTCTGTCAGCACGTCATGCTCTATCACTTGTGTATGCCCCGGCAACTCTGAGAACAGGTCCCGATTCCGCTGTAGTAATTCTCTACACTGTTACTTCTGGGCCGGTGATAGAGTCTCTGCAATAGTGACCTCCTCCACCTTGCCTTCTGGTGCGGCTCCCAGGCAAGGAGTTTCCACAGGTTCACGGTCCCGCCACGGCTTGAGCAAGTTTATATGATATATTTGATGTGCCTTACTTCGGCCAGGCTGGTGGACTTTATAGTTAACCTCGCTGACTTTCTCCACCACCTCGTATGGACCTTGCCATTTGGCGAGGAACTTGCTCTCGACGATAGGGATCAGCACCAAAACACGGTCTCCGGGCTGGAACTGTCTTAGTCTCGCCGACCGGTTATAGACCCTCGCCTGGGCTTCCTGCGCCTGGAGGAGATGTTCCTTTACGATAGGCATCACCTTTGACATTCTCTCCTGTAACTGGGCGACATGTTCGATGATACTCCGGTGTGGCGTGACTTCAGCCTCCCAAGTTTCCTTGGCGATGTCTAGGAGACCTCTTGAATGCCGCCCATATAGGAGTGTTATGTTTCGGTAGCTGAGGAGTGCAGGTAAAAAAGGCAATACACCAGAGCAGTTGGAATCTATGGGATTGCAGTACCCTGACTAACCACCACAACTAGAGGCAGCCGTGGAGCATTCCTACGTTGGTCCTAGACGCCTCGTCACAGCCTGAGAAACTAACTACACCTAAAGATAGAAATAGGAAAGCTATCTGCCCCGGAGCAGAACCCCAAAGATAATAGAAAGTCCCCCAAACATGTAATGGCGGTTAGACAAGAGGAAATACTGACACAGAAAGAAAATAGAATGAGCAAACGCTGGGGCCCAAACTATCTAAATAGAAAAGGACAGGAAGGGTACTTACTGCAATCCCAGAAAACCCTGAAAAACACCAACTCTACTAATTTCAAAATCACCTGAGATCACACGACCTCTACCACCTAAATTAGCTCTCTGGTGTAACAAAATCAAAACAGCAGCCACTGAAAAAACTGGAAAAAGCAAAAGAACAAAACTCAGTGGCTGAACTAAACTGAGAAGGCAGAAGCCCCCGGAGGGGACCCAGAAGGCCCCCAAAGAAGTGCAGGACAAAATGCAAAAATATAGCAACAACACAAAAGAAGAAAAATTCTTATCTGGTAGCAGGAGATGCAGACACGACACAGCAGGCTACAATGGAAACTGGAATGAAGGATTCAGACCAGAACAATTGATCACCGGCAACCCTGATGGGAAAATGACTCCCTTATATAAGACCAGTCAGTAACACCTGATTCCCAGTCCTCACAATCTTCACTAGTACCGCTTGTAACCACCAGAGGGAGCCTCTGCTCATAACTCATCTCAAACCCATTCACAACATAGGAGCTCAAATGGAGAGAAGCCCGTGGAGGCTTGAGGAACTTCTCTGACCGAGAAAAGCAGAAATGGGAGCAGGTAGTCCCAGTCTCTCCCATCCTTTTCAACAACCTTCTTGAGCATCGCCTTTAAGGTCTTGTTGAAGCGTTCCACTAGGCCGTCCGTTTGTGGATGATAAACCGAGGTCCGCAGCTGAGTTATCTGAAGGACTCTGCAAAGCTCCTTCATCACCTTGCTCATGAAGGGGTTCCTTGGTCTGTTAGAATCTCTTTTGGTAGACCTGTCCGAGCAAAAATATGGACCAACTCTCGGGCTATACTTTTACTGGACATGTTCCTTAGGGAACCGCTTCTGGATACCGAGTCGCATAGTCCATGACGACCAGGATATATTGGTGGCCCCGAGCTGATTTGACTATGGGGCCCACGAGGTCCATGGCAATCCTCTCAAAGGGAACCTCTATCACAGGTAGTGGAACTAAGGGCTACGGAAGTGGGAGGAGGGAGCGGTTATTTGGCAGGTGGGGCAGGACCTACAAAAGTTTTGAATTTCTCGATAACACCCTGGCCAATAAAACCTCCTCAGTATCCTCTCCTGAGTTTTCTCGACCCCTAGGTGTCCCACCAGAACATGTGAATGGGCCATGTCTAGCACCCGCCGTCTGTATGGCCCCGGCACTAACAGCTGTTCCACTATCTCACCGCCCCTCAGTTTGGCCACCCGATATGGCAACTCCCCCTGTACTGCAAAGTGGGGGAATCTGGTGTCGGCCCCCGGCTCTTGGGCAACCCCATTACATACAGTAACCTGGTCGAACGCCCCTTTTAAGGTCAGGTCTCGAACTTGAGCAGTCCCAAAGTTCTCTCTGGACATATCTAACGCAGGTAGGTCGGCCTCCTCGGTCACCGTCTCACCCTCATCACCGACAAGGACGCACAGTGGGAACTCCTCTCTCTGAGACTCTGTCGGGGGTTCTTCTTCAAGGATCTCGCTTTTCCCCATGCTACTTAGTCCAGTTCCCTTCCCCCACAAGTCCCAGAATAAGGAAAAATCACGGCCCAATATGACGGGATGTATCAGGTCCTTTACCACCCCGACTTCATGGGACTGGGCACCACAGTCTGTCCCCACTGTTACTGTGGCCACGGGATAGTCCTTGGCGTCACCATGAATGCACCGAACACCCAGGGTTTTGGAAGGGATCAACTGGTGGGGAAGGGATGCTCTGATCAAGGTCACCAGACTCCCGGAGTCCAACAGCCCAAGCACTTTTATTCCATTAATGGATACTGCACACGCCTGCGGTCCCTTGCCGGGTCGACAGTCCACGCTACAGGCTGGATAGGCATAATAGGAGACCTGTCCGCCTAGGCTGCAGTCCATGGGCTCAGGGGATATTTGACACTTGGCGGCTACATGTCCAGGGTTGTGGCATCGCCAGCAAACTATATCTTTCCCAACTGTTCTAAAGGCCCCTTCAATAGGAGTGGGACGCCCCCAAGTGGTGGCTCTAGACCCCTTCCGTGGTGAACCCACCCCCTTTTGGGTATCCCAGTAGGGTGAAATGACTGCATCCGGTTTCCCAAGAGATCTCTCAACTACCTGGTACCTCTCTACCAGGCCGATAAAGTCATCTGCGTTCTGGGGATCACCCTGGGCAACCCAGGTCTGTACTGACTTGGGAAGGGAATGCATGAATCTATCAATCACCACCCGCTCAACCATCTGGGCCGGAGTGGAGGACTCCGGTTGTAGCCACTTCTGAACAAGATGCAATAGGTCAAACATCTGCGAACGAGGGGGTTTGTTGCTAGCATACGCCCAGTGATGAACTCGCTGGGCTCTTACTGCCATATTTACTCCCAGACGTGCTAAGATCTCTGTCTTTAGTTTGGGATACTCCTTAGCATCTTGCAGCGCCAAGTCAAAATACGCTTTTTGGGGTTCACCCGAAAAATATGGCGCCAGAACCTCTGCCCACTGTGCTGGTGGAAGTCTCTCTCGAACAGCCACCCTCTCAAAAACAGTCAGAAATGCTTCCACATCATCCCCAGGGGTCATCTTCTGCATGGCCCGCCTTACCGCCTTCCTGACGTGAGAATCATCAGTCGGCCCTGGGGTTGGGGTGACCGCCCTGCTCTGGATGGCGTCCGCCAAAAGCTGTATCTGCTGTTGCGCCTCCTGCTGGTGCTGCTGCTGCGACTTTTGCTGCAACTGGATCTGTTGAAGCAACAGTTTGGTCGTCTCCTGGTGCTGCTGCTGCATGCTCTGCTGGGCCTGCTGTATGCTCTGCTGGCTCTGTAGGTGTTGCTGCTGTATGCTCTGCTGGGCCTGGACCAGGTGCTTAACGAGCTCCTCCATGCTGCCGGACTTCTCTAACTGGCTGGCAGCCTTCACCCAGGACATCCACCGGTTTTTGTGGCAGGTACACGTGTTCCTGGAATCCTGTGTGGAGCCCAGCTGTGACTGAATCCACATCTTCCAGAAGGGTGCACTGACAGAAGATCCCACTAGAGGTCATTATGCACATACACACACGCGCAGCTCACCCTAAGACCTTCAGAGGGAGCTGTGTTAGGCATATAAAAAGAAGTTTAGTTTCAGTTTGGCTCAGTTCCGTTCAGGGCTCAGCTCTGTGCAGAGTGTGTTTTAAGTGGAGGCTAGTAAGAGTGACACAGGGAAGTCACTCCAGCCTAGTCAGAGCTGAATTTAGAAGTGGGGCTCTGAGGAAAGCGTGCCGACGCTTAAAGAGCGTGAAGAGGCAGCCCACCAACTGCCAGCGTGGGTGATCGTGTGAGAATCTAGGTAGGCCGAAGGCAAGTGGAAAAGTTTATGAGACCGTGGAGCTGTAATAGCTCATCTCAGCAAGTATCACCGGACACCGGGGTCCGAGCCTATAGGGATCTCCACGACCCATTAGGAGAACACCGGAGTTCCTGGAGGACTACAAGTCCAGGAGTACCACAGAGCTGATACGTAATAGGATCAGGAAGACAGAGTCCGGCGAGCAGGTACCTGCAAGTAGAGACTGTGTACTTTCAGTGAGAAGGTCCGATCACAAGATCAGCCAGGTGCAAGACGGAGGCCAAGTTAGACCTAGCTACAGGCAGGTCAGGACTTTATCACATAAAGGCAGAGGACAGGAGGCCACACACCTACCAAGTGGAGGAATCTGGATGTGCACCCTTCACCCTACAGTGCTCCGGGGAAGTGCCTGAACATCTGCAGTAAAGGTACCAAAGTGACTTATGTGTGTGTCTCCCTTATTATCCCTGACTGCCGGGTCCCCATCTGTCCTGCACCTCTGCATATCTGTCTGCCCTGGAGGATCACTCAGCCTTACTTGTGGAAGGCTTAACACCTAGCTGCACCATATTAACCCTCCAGTGGATCTGCATAGCAGCGGTCCTCCTGACCAGATACCACAAGTGGCGTCACGAATCCCCATTTCATCATTCAAGTCACCTGTAAATATCCCCATTACAGTGAGCGCCCAGGGCATGGACCGAGCTGTGCTACCTGTGACATTCCCCATAGACATCAACGGGCTCGGTGCCGAGTACCCCAAAGCCCTGGTACGTGCGGCTCACCTGCACGCACTCTCACACCAACTGTGGCAAGACGACTCGCTCGGCTCTCCTGAAGGCAGACTCAGGACACACGTTCTCTGGGTTTTCTTTCTGCTGGTTTATTATCAGCCATAAACTCATGCAGGTTTCGCAGGAAAAGTAAACATGACCCCTCTGGTTTAAACGGGAAAAACATAAAAAAAAAAACAATAACTCAGTCCATAGATGAGTGGGTTCCGCCCACTCTCGGTAGCATAAACTGCACTGCTAAAGTCCTTGTGGAAAGCTCTGCAACTTCCACTATACTGTCTGGAGACTTCCCTCTCTAGACCACACCAGAGAAAAAAAAACAGGACTGAGCTTTTATACATTGCTCAGCCACACCCTTTTAACATATAACATGCTGGCAGATAAATAAAGTAGGTCTTAGTTCACACAGGAGAGCATCCTGTGTGACACATACCTCCCCTCACATATAAAACCAGTGACACTGTCACAATATATATATATATGTCATTGTGACATATATATATATATATATATATATATACATATATTTATTGTTCATACACTTCTACATACTGTAATAGCCGCTAATTCAATTGCTGGCTTTTGTGAAATTACAGACCCGACATGAAATGACACATGGTTTACATACAGTTAACCATGTCATTTCATGTATTTTGATATATGGTTTTAACTTACAATTACATGAGTGTATGTGTGCAAAATTGCAGACATGTAGGGGTTAATTAAAGGTGTAAATTCGTTGAAAAAAAATGCGTGGGCTCACGCTGTATTTTCTCCACCAGACAGACAAAGCAAGCGAGTGGGGGCAAATAATAATAGCCCAGGGAGGGTGAATTTATTTTGTGCCCCCCCTGGCTATTAACATCTGCCCCCAGACACCCCAGAAAAGGCAAATCTATAATTAGATTCGCCCTTTCTGGCACTTTGCCCATCTATTCCCATTGCCCTGTAGTGGTGGTGAATGGGTTAATAAGGGGTTAAAGCCACCTTGCAATTGAAAGGTGACTTTAAGCCAGGTTAATAATTGAGAGCTGTCAATTTCATGTCGGGTTCTGTCATTTCACAAAAGCCGGCAATTAAATTAGCGGCTATTACAGTATGTAGAAGTGTATGAACTATAAATATATATATATATATATGTATGTGTCACAATGACATGTATATATATATATATATATATATATATGTATTCTATGTGTATGTATCTAGTGTTTTGTGAGCTGTCAGTATGATTTTATAGTAGCCGGGGATGAATTGCCGGCTTTTCAAAGGAGACTGGTGCGTATAAATCGGACAGCACTCGCATGGTGATAGTGCTGTGCGATGATTTCTCGCACCCATTGACTTGCATTGGGAATTATCATGCCAAATTCGCATCAAATCGCAGCATGTTGCGATTTTTTTTTTCACACCAATTTCGGCTGAGAAAAAAAATCGCAAATGAGATGTCACCTATTGAATAACATTGGTCAGATTTGAATCCGATATTTTATCGGCTGAATATCATCCGTTTTCGTCGCCAGTGAGTATGAGCCCAAACAGTGATATCTGTGTAGACGCACTCAACATGCAGTCCTGCTCTCTGCCAACTTCCTCCATTGCTATTGCATGCAGTGAGAGCGCCCAGAGACATAGGTAATCTTTATATTACCTGTCTGCAGTCTTCCACAATGGAATGCACAACGCCGGAAGTCAGATGCCGTGTGACCATGACGTCACCGGATATGCGCTTGTCCCTCATTCCGCGCTTGTACCCAGAAGAGGTTGAACATCTCTGGCAACCATCAGAGCAGAGAGCCCCCCATTGGAAGGAATCAGCTCTACCCAGTAGCTCATCCAGTCTCTGAGGCCGAGGGACCACCCTTCGGGGAGTGTTGGCCGTGGGCTTCTTGACAGAGGGAAGGAGAAGCCGGGCTCGATGATCCCCCTGAGCCGGTAAGCGCTGCATTTCTCCCTCCATCAAAAACCAAGCAACTGAGAAAAAAAACCGACTAAAGTCCAAAATTTTATAAATATAAAATTTCAAATTTTATTAGTATATCAGGATTAAAATTGGTATGTGATCACAGTTTACATAAAAAACAATACACATCTGTATGCAAAGAAGAAATGAGGCCCAAAAAAACAAAATATCAAGAGCTGTAGATATCTCAAAAATTGCCAGGATATACAGAAATTTATCGACAAATGTGTGTGATACCAACTGTGACAAGATATACAGTATATATTTATATACATATATAAAAACCTATATACCAATATCTGTGCTGGTAAAAAACTTATATTGGAATAAAGTGCAAAAGTAGTACAAAATGAAAAAAATGTGAAAAATGTGTTAAAAAGTACACCACATTATAAATATAAGCAAATACACAATTTGCAGTGAATTAAAACCATTGAAATGTCAGTATATAAAAATAAAGATTATTATTATATATGTATATATACACACACATATATGTATGTATATATATATATATATATATATATACATACACACACATATATACACATACACACACAGTACAGACCAAAAGTTTGGACACACCTTCTCATTTAAAGATTTTTCTGTATTTTCATGACTGAGAATTGTACATTCACACTGAAGGCATCAAAACTATGAATTAACACATGTGGAATTATACATTACACTTTACAAAAAAGTGTGAAACAACTGAAAATATGTCTTATATTCTAGGTTCTTCAAAGTAGCCACCTTTTGCTTTGATGACTGCTTTGCACACTCTTGATGAGCTTCAAGAGGTAGTCACCGGGAATGGTTTTCACTTCACAGGTGTGCCCTGTCAGGTTTAATAAGTGGGATTTCTGGCCTTATAAATGGGGTTGGGACCATCAGTTGTGTTGTGCAGAAGTCTGGTGGATACACAGCTGATAGTCCTACTGAATAGACTGTTAGAATTTGTATTATGGCAAGAAAAAAGCAGCTAAGTAAAGAAAAACGAGTGGCCATGAAATGAAGGTCAGTCAGTCCAAAAAATTGGGAAAACTTTGAAAGTGTCCCCAAGTGCAATTGCAAAAATCATCAAGCGCTACAAAGAAACTGGCTCACATGAGGACTGCCCCAGGAAAGAAAGACCAAGAGTCACCTCTGCTTCTGAGGATAAGTTTATCCGAGTCACCAGCCCCAGAAATCGCAGGTTTACAGCAGCTCAGATTAGAGACCAGGTCAATGCCACACAGAGTTCTAGCAGCAGACACATCTCTACAACAACTGTTAAGAGGAGATTTTGTGCAGCAGCCTTCATGGTAAAATAGCTGCTAGGAAACCACTGCTAAGGACAGGCAACAAGCAGAAAAGACTTGTTTGGGCTAAAGAACACAAGGAATGGACATTAGACCAGTGGAAATCTGTGCTTTAGTCTGATGAGTCCAAATTTGAGATCTTTGGTTCCAACCACCGTGTCTTTGTGCGACACAGAAAAGGTGAACGGATGGACTCTACATGTCTGGTTCCCACCGTGAAGCATGGAGGGTGTGATGGTGTGGGGTGCTTTGCTGGTGACACTGTTGGGGATTTATTCAAAATTGAAGGCATACTGAACCAGCATGGCTACCACAGCATCTTGCAATGGCATGCTATTCCATCCGGTTTGCGTTTAGTTGGACCATCATTTATTTTTCAACAGGACAATGACCCCAAACACACCTCCAGACTGTGTAAGGGCTATTTGACTAAGAAGGAGAGTGTTGGAGTGCTACGCCAGATGACCTGGCCTCCACAGTCACCAGACCTGAACCCAATCGAGATGGTTTGGGGTGAGCTGGACGGCAGAGTGAAGGCAAAAGGGCCAACAAGTGCTAAGCATCTCTGGGAACTCCTTCAAGATTGTTGGAAGACCATTTCCGGTGACTACCTATTGAAGCTCATCAAGAGAAGGCCAAGAGTGTGCAAAGCAGTCATCAAAGCAAAAGGTGGCTACTTTGAAGAACCTAGAATATAAGACATAATTTCAGTTGTTTCACACTTTTTTGTTAAGTATATAATTCCACATGTGTTAATTCATAGTTTTGATGCCTTCATTCTGAATTTACAATTTTCATAGTCATGAAAATACAGAAAAATCTTTAAATGAGAAGGTGTGTCCAAACTTTTGGTCTGTACTGCATATATATATATATATATAATATATATATATATATATATATATATATATAAGCTAAACATCAGTATGTCCACATCTACTGTTCATGCAACAGGAGCAGGTAAAAAAAAAAGTAAGCACAGGTAAGTACTAATATATTTAGTACTAGCATATAACTCACAGAGTAGTGTCAGCTGCTCCTGGTCTCCTGGGTACCCTCCCAATGCGTTTCGGTGCTCTGCCTTCGTCAGGGGGTGGTACCAATAGGAGAAAGGAGAGTTTAAGTATAGCATATGACCAATCAGCTGAATGGGGGTGTGTACACATTGTCCAATAGAAGTGGAGAGCATAAATAACATGGTAACAGCCAGTGCGCATACCAGGAAGAAGACTGTTTACTACGACACTGTCCTCCTTCTATATACAGCTCCAGGGGACAGCAATGGGCATGGCTTTCGCGCTATCTTACGCTAATCTGTTCCTGGGGCTGTGGGAGAGGGACCTTTTTATGTCAGATGTGATGTCGTCGATGGATAGTGTACTTTTTTGGGCACGGTACATCGATGACATCTTTTTCATCTGGCAGGGGTCTTCTGAGGAGTTGGAGACGTTCATTTCTGGCCTAAACATGAACAGCAGGAACATCCATCTTACGTATAACGGTTAACTCTGGTGAGGTAGACTTTCTTGATGTGAAGATTAGACGTGATGAAAACAGTGTTTTGCAAATTGGTCTTTTTCGGAAACCTACTGCTGTGAATGCTTTGCTGCATGCCACGTCAGCCCATCCTCAATCTGGTATAAAATCTGTACCCATTGGTCAATTTCTCCGGCTTAGGACAATTTGTTCCTCAGATGAGGATTTTGAACTTCAAGCATGTGATCTTAAGTTAAGATTTTATGACAGTGGGTACAGTCGTCGTATGGTGAAACGGGCGTATCAAAGAACCAGGGCCGCCATCAGGGCATGAGAACCCTTACTGCTGTATGGGGCCCGGTCATTAGGGGGGGCCCGCCGCCCGAGCATGCAGGTCTGCGCTCGGGCCCGGGGGCCCCCAACATTTTGAGGCTCCCCCTGCACCTCAAGGGGCCCCCAGCTAGCGGCACATCACACAGCCGCTATGGGGGCCCCTGTGTGGCAGGGGGGCCCGCCTGCCCCCAGCGCCGACTCCCCCCGCCGCTGCATTGAACTATACCGGCGTCTGCCAGTACAGTTCAAAGCGATGATGGAGGAGAGAGCGTCAGCTGACGCTCCCTCTCCCATCATTCCCTGCTCTGCCTCTGACACAGCGCGCTCACTGTGTGCCGGGCAGAGCAGGAGACAGGAGCTGGGAGCAGCGCTGGCACGAGGATGAGGTGAGGAGTGTTTTTTTTTTTTATAAATCTGTCCTGCTGTGGGGCAATTCCTGGGGGGAGGGGAGATGAGGGCTGTAAAATGTGGGCCCTGCTGTATACTATGGGGGCCCTGCTATATCCAATGTGGGCCCTGCAATATACAATGGGGGCCCTGCTGTATGCTATGGGGGCCCTGCTGTCTACTATAGGGGCCCTGCTGTAAAATGGGGGGCCTTGCTATATACTTTGTGGGGCCTGCTATATACAATGTGGGCCCTGCTGTAAAATGGGGGCCCTGCTATATACTATGTGGGTCCTGCTATATACAATGTGGGCCCTGCTATATACTATGGGGGCCCTGCTGTAAAATGTGGGCCCTGCTATACACTATGGGGGCCCTGCTATATACAATGGGGGCCCTGCTATATACTATGTGGGCCCTGCTGTATACTATGTGGGCCCTGCTATATACTATGTGGGCCCTGCTGTATACAATGTGGGCCCTGCTATATACAATGTGGGCCCTGCTATATACTATGTGGGCCCTGCTGTATACTATGGGGGCCCTGCTATATACAATGTGGGCCCTGCTATATACTATGTGGGCCCTGCTATATACTATGTGGGCCCTGCTATATACTATGTGGGCACTGCTGTATACTATGGGGCCCTGCTATATACAATTTGGGCCCTGCTATATACTGTGGGCCCTGCTATATACTATGTGGGCCCTGCTGTATACAATGTGGGCCCTGCTATATACTATATGTGCCCTGCTATATACTATGTGGGCCCTGCTGTATACAATGTGGGCCCTGCTGTAAAATTGGGGGCCCTGCTGTATACTATGGGGGCCCTGCTATATCCAATGTGGGCCCTGCAATATACAATGGGGGCCCTGCTGTATACTATGGGGGCCCTGCTGTCTACTATAGGGGCCCTGCTGTAAAATGGGGGCCTTGCTATATACTATGTGGGCCCTGCTATATACAATGTGGGCCCTGCTGTAAAATGTGGGCCCTGCTATACACTATGGGGGCCCTGCTATATACAATGGGGGCCCTGCTATATACTATGTGGGCCCTGCTGTATACTATGTGGGCCCTGCTATATACTATGTGGGCCCTGCTGTATACAATGTGGGCCCTGCTATATACAATGTGGGCCCTGCTATATACTATGTGGGCCCTGCTATATACTATGTGGGCCCTGCTATATACTATGTGGGCCCTGCTGTACACTATGTGGGCCCTGCTGTACACTATGTGGGCCTGTGTACACTATGTGGGCCCTGCTGTACACTATGTGGGCCCTGCTGTACACTATGTGGGCCCTGCTGTATACTATGTGGGCCACGCTGTACACTATGTGGGCTGTGTTATATACTATGGGGGGATATATTATATTTTATAGGGTGGCTGTTATATAATATATGTGGCTGTGTTATATACTTTGTGGCTGTGTTATATACTATGGGGGCTACGTTATATTCCTTTGGGGAGGCAGGCTGTATGATATTCTATTCGGGGATACATTATATTCTATGGGGGGCTGTATTATATTTATTATATTCTATGAGGGGTGATTGCATCATACTCTATGAGGTGGCTACATTGTATTCTATGAGGGGCTAGATTATATTGTATGGGGGCTTCATTATACTTTATGAGGGGGCTACATTATATTCTATGGGGGCTGCATTATACTATATGAGTAGGGCTACATTGTATTTTATGGAGGGGCTACATTATACTATATAAGGGGGCTCAATTATATTCTATGGGGGTTTAGATTATACTCTGTGGGGTGGTTGCATTATACTCTGTGGGGTGGTTGCATTATACTCTGTGGGGTGGTTGCATTATACTCTGTGGGGTGGTTGCATTATACTCTGGGTGGTTGCATTATACTCTGGGGTGGTTGCATTATACTCTGGGGTGGTTGCATTATGCTCTGTGGGGTGGCTGCATTATGCTCTGTGGGGTGGCTGCATTATGCTCTATAGGGTGACTGCATTATACTATACGTGGGCTGCATTATACTGTATTGAGGACTATGGGGAATACATTATACCATATGAAGAACTATGGGGTGCATTATACTATGGGAAGTGAATTGTACTACATGGATGACTATGGCGGTGCATTATACTATATGGAGCACTATGAGGAGTGTATTATACTATATGGATGACTGAGTGTATTTTAATATATTGAGGGCTATTAGGAGTGTATTATACTATATGGAGGACTATGGATACATTATATTATATGGAGGACTATGTGGTGTGCACTTTACAATATGGAGGACTGTGGTGCACATAATAATATATGGAGGACTATGGGGTGTATTATACTAAACAAGCAAAATGCTGCATATTCATCGAGTGATTGGTGTTAGGCTAAGTGCACACGTTCAGGAATGTTTGCAGAATTTTCCTGAGCAAAAACTGACTTTTTCCGCGGTAAACTTTCTAGGTCAATAATATAGCGGGAAAAAGGCTAGAATTCCGCAAAATTAATGAACATGTTGGCTCTTTTTCCGAGATGCGTTTTTTTCGCGGAAAAAAACGCACCATGTGCACAAAAATTGCGGACTTCATTCTAAATGATAGGATGCTTAATTCATGCGTTTTTGACGCGTTTTTTTCCCATGAAAGTGTGCACATAGCCTGAATGTGTCATTGGTGAGGGCATGGTGCAGAAGTGAAGTTTTTCCATGAAAGGGCGGAGGGATTTTGGAAGGTTTGCGTGGTGGAGGAGGAGCTAGGGTGGATGCGGAACTGGGGGGTGGAGCCTGGCGGAGTCTCAAGGGGGGCCCCATAAATTTTGCCAGTATGGGGCCCCGAAATTCCTAGTGGCAGCCCTGCAAAGAACTAAGCACTTATCGCGCAACAAACTGTTATACTCCTGCAGGATACCTGGTACTACCAATGAAGCACATTTTTTTAACAAAATATTGTGTGCAAGCGGAGGATATTCGTAGAAATCTCAATAAATTCTGGCCCGTCTTACGTGCGGATTCTGTATTGGCCAATTACTTACCTGAGAGACCCCAAATTACATTTCGTCGAGCAAATAATTTGAGAGACCATTTAGTAGGGAGCCATTATGAGACTACTCCAAAATTTACATTTCTAGACAGTTTTCCGGGTGGAGAGAATGGTTCGTATCCTTGTGGCGATTGTGTTGCATGCCCAAACATGGAACAAATAAAGACGTTTCACAATCAAGAGGGCACTAGAAGGTACCAAATTAGACACCGTATAACATGTAACTCTAAAGCAGTAGTATATTTTGCTACATGTCAGTGTAGTAAAATATATGTAGGTCTTACTACAAGGCAGTTGAAAATTCAACTACGGGAACATGTTCTTGGCATCAAAGCAGCCGTAGGAGAGAAGATGTAAATATCCTGAAGACCATCCCTAAACATTTTAAGCTCCACCACAATTGCGACAGCACTCAATTGAGAGTGAGAGGGATTGAGCTGATCAAAACAAGCATTAGAGTGCCAAAATAA
>JARQOD010005692.1:0-46689 GCA_033576555.1 Oophaga sylvatica
TGTTGTATTAAGTTACTGACACTTTTACCTCTTTTAATTTTTTGATTACACAGCTTGCATTTTACATAGCAAATATCATCTGCAACTGTATCAAAAAAGGACCACGCAGAGCAAGTCCTGGAGCGCCCGTTTGGCTGTTGTAGAGAACTGCTCCGAACGGGTGCCAAACTGGAGGCTACAGGCAAGCGAGTCGCACCTACCTCTCCCTACTGTTTGGACCGTTGGTGCAATCTCTTCCTCAGAGCTGCTCCCACCACCTTCCTGTTCCTCCGCCATGTTGGTCTTGGACCTCATCATCTCCACCACTACCCTCTTCCAACACCTGCTGTTGTTGGGTGGTCTGGCCAGCACCATGCTCAAACAGAAACTGGCAACTGAGTCTCATCATCATCAGATGCGTTCTGCGGTGTGCTGACCATCGCACTGGCTCACCCCCTCTTCAGATCAGAGAGACACAGCTGTTGCGCATCACTGCATACTGCCTCTTCTTCACATTCCAGAATGCTGCTTGGCTGGGCCCCTGTTCCAAGCCAACAATTCTGAGAACAGAAGCAGAGACTCACTGGCTCCTGTACAGAGCTCTCTGACTGCCTGGGCAATTTGGCAGGCGGTGAAGAGACTGATGGTTTGTTCAACAGTGCTGTGGTCCTGAGAGGAGTGGAAGGTATTGAAGTCGATGCATTGGCTGCCATCCAACCAACAACGGCTTCAATTTGTTCTTCACGCAGCAGGGGGTACGCTGACTCCTACAAAAGTGCGCATAAAGGAACGCTCACGGGAAAACTGGTGGATGCTGTGTCACTGGGTGCGGCAGCAGCCACAGAATCCCCACGTCCTCTCCCTGCTGCAAATCCACGGCCTCGACCACGACCACGTGCCTTACTCACTGACTTCTTCATCTTGGTAGATTGATAAAGAAAGTCAGAAAAGTTAAGGCCTAAGTGTGGTTATTCCTCACAGACTACAGTGAACCCTGCAGACAACTGTTCAGTATCTGTGAAAGGCCCCTTTGTGTACTTCTATAGTGTTTGCAACCAATGTATTGTATACGGATGGAAGCGCGTCACACTAATAGATTAGATTTTTTTCCACTAAAATGGAGCAGCACCAATTAGAGAAAAATGTGAAGGATGAGGCAGTGACACACGCTCAGCAGACTACAACCGGCAGTGGTTGAAGTACAAACTGAGCGTAATCTGCACTCACAAAATGAAAAGCTCACAGACTACAGTGAACACTGAAACACAACTATTCACTATCTGTGAAAAGCTCCTTTGTGTACTTCTATAGTGTTTGCAACCAATGTATTGTATACGGATGGAAGCGCGTCACACTAATAGATTAGATTTTTTTCCACTAAAATGGAGCAGCACCAATTAGAGAAAAATGTGAAGGATGAGGCAGTGACACACCTCAGCAGACTACAACCGGCAGTGGTTGAAGTACAAACTGGAGCGTAATCTGCACTCACAAAATGAAAACCTCACAGACTACAGTGAACACTGAAACACAACTATTCACTATCTGTGAAAAGCTCCTTTGTGTACTTCTATAGTGTTTGCAACCAATGTATGTATACGGATGGAAGCGCGTCACACTAATAATTAGATTTTTTTCCACTAAAATGGAGCAGCACCAATTAGAGAAAAATGTGAAGGATGAGGCAGTGACACACGCTCAGCAGACTACAACCGCAGTGTTGAAGTACAAACTGGAGCGTAATCTGCACTCACAAAATGAAAACCTCACAGACTACAGTGAACACTGAAACACAACTATTCACTATCTGTGAAAAGCTCCTTTGTGTACTTCTATAGTGTTTGCAACCAATGTATTGTATACGGATGGAAGCGCGTCACACTAATAGATTAGATTTTTTTCCACTAAATGGAGCAGCACCAATTAGAGAAAAATGTGAAGGATGAGGCAGTGACACACGCTCAGCAGACTACAACCGGCAGTGTTGAAGTACAAACTGGAGCGTAATCTGCACTCACAAAATGAAAAGCTCACAGACTACAGTGAACACTGAAACACAACTATTCACTATCTGTGAAAAGCTCCTTTGTGTACTTCTATAGTGTTTGCAACCAATGTATTGTATACGGATGGAAGCGCGTCACACTAATAGATTAGATTTTTTTCCACTAAAATGGAGCAGCACCAATTAGAGAAAAATGTGAAGATGAGGCAGTGACACACGCTCAGCAGACTACAACCGGCAGTGGTTGAAGAACTAACTGAGCGTGATCTGCACTCAAAAAATCAAAAACCCACAGACTGCAGTGAACACTGAAACACAACTATTCACTATCTGTGAAAAGCTCCTTTGTGTACTTCTATAGTGTTTGCAACCAATGTATTGTATACGGATGGAAGCACGTCACACTAATAGATTTGATTTTTTTCTAATATAATGGAGCTGCACCAATTCCACTAAATAAAATAAAAAAAAAAAAGAGTCAGTGACACGTGCAGATGCCTACAAACAGCGGTGGATGCAGAGCAAACTGCAGCGTCACCTGCACTGTCACACACACACCTTGCACAGAGCTGTAAAACAACACTGGCAAAATGAAGCTTTACACAGCGGTTGGTAAACTAGCCTGCCTCAAGCACAGTAGTACACAAAATCGCAATATCTAACTGTCCCTCAGAGTCAGCACAGCAGCGTTCTGTCCCTTACTGAGTTTCACAGCACAGTGACGCTAAAATGGCTGCGGCGCCTTTTATAGTGCATTCTGACATCATTTTCAGCAGCCAATCACAGCCATGCCATTAGTTAAGATGACCGCAGCATTACAGGATGTGCCCACACTTCGTAGGATTCCTCATTGGCTGACTAAAATCACATTGCCTCTCAAAGAATTATGGGAACTTCCGATTCCGGTATACGATATTGAAAAAGTATCGGAATTAAGTATCGGAATTCCGATAACGCGAATATCGGCCGATACCCGATACTTGCGGTATCGGAATGCTCAACACTAGATATCAGATGTCCGTTTAATACCTTATGTGATGACAGTGGTTGTGACTTCTCACAACCATTCCAGGTGAGCGCATTCCCTTAAAATTTTACTCTGGAGTGTTACCACAGGTAAACACTATTGTTTTTTTTTTTTCCTTTCCTCTTCTCCTTCCAGCACCTCTGCCTTAAAAGATCTGGAAGATGGAGGCCCGCATAAAGGAACTTTGCGGAGTGACTGATACAATCCTTTCAGATGTACAGACTTTAAAAACCCGTTTTGCAAGCCTACAGGACCTCACTAATCATAATTTGCAAGTGTTTGGGACAGACTACCCAGGAATTGCGAGCCAGGATTGAAGCTCTAGAGGAACGAGCCCAGGCTCCTGCCATAACCCCAAGTTCTGGGATCCCCAAATTACCTCCCTTTTTCGTTTTGGCGGTGAACGTGAGAAATTCAGGGGATTTATTAATCAATGCAATTTATTTTTCTCTGCACATGCTTCACAATTTCCCACTGAACGATCCAAAGTGCTTACTATAATCATGTTGCTTACCAATAAGGCTTTGATGTGGGCAAACCCTCTGATTGAGACTGAGGATGATTGTTTGAATCACCTTGATGCTTTTATTTCAGCCATGGGGCAGGTGTTTGATGACCCCAATCGAGGTGCAACACTGAAGCAGCCATGTTAACTTTGCGCCAAGGTAAGCGTTCAGTAGCCGAATATGCCCTGATTTCAGGAGATGGGCTCTTGATACCACTTGGGACACTTCCGCTAAAAAATCTATTTTTCGGAAAGGGTTGTCTCCACTGATTAAGGATGAACTTGCTCGTGCCGACCCTCCCACTGCGTTAGGTACTTTATTAACTATTGTATCCGTATTGATGCTCGACTGACTGAACGCAGACAAGAGAGATGTTCGAAAATAATCGCACTAACCTTTTACTAACCTCCCTCCTCAGCTAAGGAACCTTTGAGTAGGATCACAAGGAACCAGAACCTGAACCCATGCAGGTGACTCTTTACAAAGACGGGTTAGTGATGCACGCAAAGAACATCGTATAAAGGAAAATCTATGTTTCTACTGTGGTAAGTCAGGGCACTTCATTATAAACTGCCCCACCGTTCTCGTAAGACTACTGCAGCAGTCATTCACTGTGAGTGTTGCGAGAGGAGCTCTGTCATGTCCGAGCCTCAGCTCCAGAGAGATCTGCTGCAAGAGATCTTGATTTCTCGGACTTAAACTCTGTTAGTTCTGGGGACGATGACGGTATAAACGCTGCAATTTTCAAGTTTCCTCACGGTGTCCCAGCTGAGTTGTAAAAGAAACAATTCTCATTGCTTCCTTTCCATCAAACTCTGGGTGACTCAGTCTGGGTGTCTAGCTCTGCTATGATCGACTCAGGAGCAAGTGGAAATTTTATGGATATCTCCTTTGCTCTGAAACAGGGGATACGTTCAGTGAAGAAGGCTACTCCAGTACAGATGGAGACTGTGGATGGCTCTCTACTGACTTCTGGACCAGTGGATCAAGAAACAGAGCCTTTGAGGGTCCTTATGGGTAAAGATCATCAGGAGAAAATGTCTTTTTTGCTATCTCTTCTCCCCACTTTCCCATCATTCTAGGGCTACCATGGCTGCAGGCGCAGAATCCTACGATTAACTGGAGACCAAGGAATTACAGTCATGGCCAAAAGTTTTGAGAATGACACAAATATTAATTTTTACAAAGTCTACTGCTTCACTTTTTCTAATGGCAATTTGCATATACTCCAGCATGTTATAAAAATTGATCAGCTTAACAGCAATTACTTGCAAAGTCAATATTTGGCTAGAAAATGAACTTTATCCCCAAAAACACATTTCAACATCATTGCAGCCCTGCCTTAAAAGGACCAGCTAACCTCTTTTCAGTGATTGCTCCATTAACACAGGTGTGGGTGTTGATGAGGACATGGCTGGAGATCAATCTGTCATGATTAAGTAAGTATGACACCACTGGACACTTTAAAAGGAGGCTGGTGCTTGGCATCATTGTTTCTCTTCTGTTAACCATGGTTATCTCTAAAGAAACACTTGCAGTCATCATTGCAATGCACAAAAATGGCCTAACAGGGAAGAGTATCGCAGCTAGAAAGATTGCACCTCAGTCAACAATCTATCGCATCATCAAGAACTTCAAGGAGAGAGGTTCCATTGTTTGCCAAAAAGGCTCCAGGGCGCCCCAAGAAAGACCAGCAAGCGCCAGGACCGTCTCTTAAAAGTGTTTCAGCTGCGGGATCGGGCTACCAGCAGTGCAGAGCTTGCTCAGGAATGGCAGCAGGCAGGTGTGAGTGCATCTGCACGCACTGTGAGGTGGAGACTCTTGGAGCAAGGCCTGGTCTCAAGGAGGGCAGCAAAGAAGCCACTTCTCTCCAGAAAAAACATCATGGACAGACATGGTCCTATCTTCAAAAAGGGAAGAAGGTGGACCCAGGGAACTACAGGCCGGTGAGTCTGACTTCTATACCAGGAAAGATCTTTGAACAAATTATTAAAGAACATGTATGCAAGTACCTGGATAAGAATGAAGTGATTAAACAGAGTCAGCATGGGTTTGTAACTAATAAGTCATGTCAGACTAACTTAATTTCCTTCTATGACAGAATCACTGACTGGGTGGATCAGGAAATTCTGTAGATATAGTATATCTTGACTTCAGCAAAGCATTTGACAAAGTATCTCACACAATCCTTATTGAAAAAATGACTAAGTATGGAATGGACAAGGCAACTGTTAGTGGATTCATAACTGGCTTAGTGATCGGACCCAAAGAGTGGTTGTAAATGGCTGCACATCCAGTTGGAAGAATGTCTCAAGTGGGGTACCACAAGGCTCTGTTTTGGGCCCTGTATTGTTCAACATCTTTATCAATGATTTAGATGAAGGAATTGAGGGTAAACTGATCAAATTTGGTGATGACACAAAGCTAGGAGGGTAGCTAATACTAGAGAAGAGAGAGAGAGGATTCAAAAAGATATACATAAACTGGAGCAGTGGGCAGCAACTAACAGAATGGATTTTAACAGGAAAAATGCAAAGTACTACATCTGGGCAATAAAAATGAAAAAAGCATATACAAAATGGGAGGAATAGGGCTAAGTAACAGCACATGTGAAAAAGACTTGGGTATACTAATTGATCACAGACTTAACATGAGTCAACAGTGTGATGCAGCAGCAAAAAAGGCAAATGCAATTCTAGGATGTATCAACAGAAGCATACAGTCTAGATCACGTGAGGTCATTATTGCCCTCTACACTGTAACGAGTCAGGTAGGTGGAACCTCTGAGCTTTATTTATACAAGAAGGTTATACTTGTAAGAGAGCGGGTGGCGCCCAGGGAGACGGACAGGAAGTCACGGCAAGTGACGGGGCAGTCTCTGGTTATACGGGAAAGGATCACGGCAAGTGACCGGGGCAGTCTCTGGATTGACAGGCAGGTTGTCACGGCAAGTGACCGGGCAGTCTCTGGATTGACAGTTAGGTTGTCACGGCAAGTGACCGGGCAGTCTCTGGATAGACAGCAGGTTGTCACGGCAAGTGACCGGAGCAGTCTCTGGATAGACAGGCAGGTTGTCACGGCAAGTGACCGGGGCAGTCTCTGGATTGACAGGCAGGTTGTCACGGCAAGTGACCGGGTAGTCTCTGGATAGACAGGCAGGTTGTCACGGCAAGTGACCGGGCAGTCTCTGGATTGACAGGCAGTTGTCACAGCAAGTAACCGGGGCAGTCTCTAGATGGACAGGTATATACGACCTGAGATGGTGAAGCCTCCCGGTAGGCTAGCAGGCAGATGGCGGATGGACACTCCCAAGTGAGCAGGTGAGAGTCTCTGGAACAGCCGGGGATCACCGCTTGTGACGTCCGAACCTCCGGGTAGGGCTGCAGTCAGATGGCAGATGATCGCTCCCAAGTGAGCAGGCAAGAGTCTCTGGAATAGCCGGGATCACCGCTTGTGACGTCCGAACCTCCGGGTAGGGCTGCAGTCAGATGGCAGATGATCGCTCCCAAGCGAGCAGGCAAGAGTCTCTGGAATAGCCGTGGATCACCACTTGTGACGTCCAAACCTCCGGGTAGACTTGCGGACAGGTAGCATACAGCAAACGGGCAGGAAACAGGCAGGTAACTGGTAACGGGACCTGAGGGCTGAAGCAGAGTGAAACAGTGCAACAACAACATTGCTCGGGCACCTCCATTAAGGAGGAAGCCCTTAATATAGGGTGGAGTCCTCCGGCATTGGCCGGGGACTTATTTGAAAAATGCGCGCGGCTCCTTTAAGAGCGGGGGAGGGCGCGGGCGCGCGCCCTAAGTCCAGCAGCAGGGAAGGAGCGCGCGGCCCCAGCAGGGCGGAAGGAGGACGCTGAGGAAGGGTAAGGGGGGCGACGTCCCTGCCTGGCAGAGGACGCTGCTGCAGGGAACAGCGTCCCTGCCTGGCAGAAGGCAGGGACGCCGACGCTACAGTACCCCCCCCTCTAGGCCCCCCCTCTTTAGGCCAGAAAGAAATTTAGCTAGATGAGAGGGGCATGGATGTTCTCCCGAGGCTCCCACGTTCTCTCCTCAGGACCAAACCCCTTCAAATCCACCAAAAAATAAGTCTTTCTTCCTACCCTTTGGTGGCCAGAATGTTCTCTACCTCAAATTCATCGTCAGCAGACACTGGAGCAGGAGGTGTACCTGTAGACTTGAAAAAAGAGTTAAGTACCACCGGTTTGAGGAGAGATACATGGAAAGAGTTAGGAATGCGCAAATTGGCCGGAGTTTCAATTTATAGGACACCGGGTTGATCTGACTGATGATCTCAAAGGGACCGATGAACCAAGGGCCTAACTTGTAGGAAGGAATCTTGAGCCGGACATACTTGGACGAAAGCCAGACCTTATCCCCAGGATGGAATTGAGGAGGATCCAGACGTCTTTTGTCAGCATGTCTCTTCATACGCTCGGATGACTGAATGAGTGCGGATCGGGTACTCTCCCATATGGAGGAAAATTCTCTAACCAAGATTCCGCAGCTGGATTGTCCACAGAGATGGTGACAGGAACAGGATCCGAGGGTGCTGACCGAAGACTACAAAAAACGGAGACTTGGAGGAAGATTCGCTCTCGTGATTATTGTAAGAGAATTCGGCCCAAGGCAGAGCTCCACCCAGTCAGAATGGTGGGCATTAACGAAGTGCCGGAGAAACTGGTCAGATTCTGATTGATTCGCTCAACTTGTCCATTGGACTGCGGGTGGTAAGCGGAGGAGAAATCCAAGGTGACGTCTAGCAACTTACAAGTGGCTCTCCAGAAACGTGAGGTGAACTGTACCCCACGATCCGACACAATGTGACGAGGCAGACCATGGAGACGGAAGATGTGGCAGATAAAGTCTTTAGCCAACTCGGGTGCAGACGGAAGACCTGGCAGAGGAATGAAGTGAGCCATCTTGGAAAAGCGGTCAGCGACCACCCAAATGACCGTACAACCGGCAGAAACGGGCAGATCTGTTATGAAGTCCATGGCTATATGCTGCCAGGGGGCAGCGGGTACAGGAAGCGGAAGAAGACGGCCGGCAGGCAGGTGTCTCGGAACTTTGTTGCGGGCACAGGAGACACAGGCAGATACAAAGTCTATTACGTCCTTGTGCAGGGTAGGCCACCAATAATGCCGGTTATGAGTTGGAGGTCTTTTTCTGACCAGCGTGGCCAGCTAGTTTAGACGAATGACCCCAGTGTAGGATTCTCTTCCGGTCGGTTACTGATACGAACGTCTTACCAGAGGGAGACGATTTAGACTCACGGGAGCCACCCGCATCACTCTGGCGGGATCGATGATATGTTTAGGTTCTTCCTCGAGATCTGACACCAGGAAAGACCGGGACAAGGCATCAGCCTTGACGTTCTTGTCAGCCGGGCGAAAATGCAAGAGAAAATCGAAGCGGGCAAAAAACAAGGACCACCGGGCTTGGCGAGGGTTAAGTCTCTGAGCATGCTGGAGGTAAGCCAGATTCTTGTGGTCCGTGTAAATGATTACCGGATGAAGAGCCCCCTCGAGTAGGTAACGCCACTCCTCCAATGCCAACTTGATGGCCAATAACTCTCGGTCTCCTATGGAGTAGTTGCGCTCGGAGGAGGAGAAGAGTTTGGAGAAGAAGCCGCAGGATACCATCCTCCCGGATGAAGATTTTTGAGTGAGTACCGCTCCGGCTCCAGAGGAGGAAGCGTCCACCTCCAGGAAGAACTGCTTGTTGCCGTCCGGGCGATGCAGCACTGGAGCGGAAGAGAAGGCCTGTTTTAAGGAAAGAAAGGCCTCCTCGCTTCGGGCGTCCACTGTTTGGGGTTAGCATCCTTGCAGGTGAGCGCGGAGATTGGAGCAGTCCTGGAAGAGAAGTGCGGTATGAAGAGTCGGTAATAGTTGGCAAATCCCAGGAACCACTGAATGGCCTTCAACCCCTCCGGTCGAGGCCACTTCTTGATGGCAGACAGTTTTCTCCGGATCCATTCGTAGGCCTGTCTGAGAAATGATGTAGCCCAAAAATGGAAGCGAGGTCTGCTCAAAGAGGCACTTCTCATATTTGGCGAAGAGGTGATTCTGCCTGAGCCTGAGCAGAACCTGACGAACATCCCTCCGGTGAGACTGGAGGTCCGGAGAGAAGACCAAGATATTGTCTAGGTACACCACAACGCAAGAGTAGAGGAGGTCCCGAAAGATGTCATTGACCAACTCCTGAAAGACTGCTGGAGCATTACAGAGACCAAAGGGCATCACCAAATACTCGTAGTGGCCGTCCCGGTGTTGAATGCCGTCTTCCATTCATCTCCCCGACGGATACGAACCAGGTTGTATGCCCCACGAAGACCAGTTTGGTGAAGATTCTCGCCCCTCTAAGTCGATCAAACAATTCTGGAATGAGCGGAAGAGGGTACTTATTCTTCACTGTGATCAAATTTAAGCCTCTGTAGTCAATACAGGGACGGAGAGATCCGTCTTTCTTTTTTACGAAGAAGAAACCTGCTCCCGCTGGGGAGGTAGATTTCCGGATGAATCCTTTGGCCAAGTTCTCCTCGATATATTCGGACATCGACCTGGTCTCAGCAGCAGACAATGGGTAAATACGCCCACGGGGAGGCGTAGTACCAGGTAGCAGGTCGATCGGGCAATCATACGGTCTGTGTGGGGGTAATGTCTCTGCTTCCTTTTTATTAAAGACATCAGCGAAAGACCAATATGGAATCGGGAGTCCTGGTAGATTAGCAGTGTAGGAGAAGGACGGACAGGATGAACAGGCACCAGACACGTTTGATGACAGTCCTGTCCCCAGCGAAGAATCTCTCCAGTCTGCCAGTCGAGCACGGGTGCATGCTTTTGGAGCCAAGGCAGACCTAGTAAGAAAGCGTGAGAGAGTCCAGGTAGAACATGAAATGAGATACTCTCAGAATGTAACATTCCCACCTGCAGGGTTATAGCCTCGGTGATAAGCTGGATGGGACGTGGTAGAAGACCCCCATCTACAGCAGCAACAGATACTGGTTCAAGCAGAGGTTTGGTGGGAATGCGATATTTCTCTACCAGAGCCTGTGAAACGAGATTCCCAGCTGCTCCAGAATCAAGTTGGGCTAGTTCGAAGTAACGGTTCTCACCGAGGAGAATTGAGACAGACAGCAGCAGAGATGAAGAGGATTTATTCTTGTCTAGGTGGACCTCTCCGAGCGAACCTAGACACAGGCGTTTCCCGACCTCTCTGGGCAGGTACGGATCCGGTGCTCCTTACTGCCACAGTAGAAGCAACTCCCCTCAGCACGGCGTGAGTCCTGACGGGCTTTGACCATCTTGGTCTGGTCGACCTGCATGGGCTCTGCCGGGGGCACTTGAGGAGATACGGAAGGAGTTACAGGTCTCTGAAATGAAGGAGCTAGGCGAGGAAACCTTCTCTCACGGGTGACCTCTTTGGCTCGCTCCTGGAACCGTAGATCAATTCGATTGGCCAGAGTTATTAGGTCATCGAGAGAGGTTGGAATGTCCCGACCGGCAAGCTCATCTTTAATGCGGCCGGACAGGCCCTCCCAGAAGACAGCTATCAGAGCGTCATTATCCCAAGCCAGCTCTGAGGCAAGGGTACGAAACCTTATGGCATATTGACCCACGGTGAGACTCTCCTGACGAAGACGCAGCAGAGATGATGCAGAGGAGGTCTTCCGTCCGGGTTCATCGAATACCTTCCGGAAGGCTAAGAGAAAAGCAGACAGGTTAGACACCAGAGGATCTTCTCTCTCCCAAAGAGGATTTAGCCAGGCCAGGGCCTCTCCGGTGAGATGTGACATGATGAAGGCAATTTTGGCCCGGTCAGAGTTAAACTGGTGTGCCAGGAGTTCAAAATGCAGGGTACATTGGTTGATGAAACCCCGAGCCAGAGCAGGGTCGCCTCCAAACCGAGGAGGAGCTGAAAGTCGAGGTCCTGGAATAGAAACCACGGAGTTGGTAAGCAGCGGAACTGCCGGATTGCGAGTCATGGTGCTCGCGGTGGTTGTCGGGGAAGTATTCAGAGTGTCCAGGCGGGAATTAAACACACCGCAGATGACCCACGATGGACTCCTGTTGAGACCTCTGACGAGACAGTTCATGACACAGGTCAGATAGCGAAGGGGTTTGGGTGCCACCGGGTTCCATGGCCCGAGCAAACTGTAACGGGTCAGGTAGGTGGAACCTCTGAGCTTTATTTATACAAGAAGGTTATACTTGTAAGAGAGCGGGTGGCGCCCAGGGAGACGGACAGGAAGTCACGGCAAGTGACGGGGCAGTCTCTGGTTATACGGGAAAGGATCACGGCAAGTGACCGGGGCAGTCTCTGGATTGACAGGCAGGTTGTCACGGCAAGTGACCGGGGCAGTCTCTGGATTGACAGGTAGGTTGTCACGGCAAGTGACCGGGGCAGTCTCTGGATAGACAGGCAGGTTGTCACGGCAAGTGACCGGGGCAGTCTCTGGATAGACAGGCAGGTTGTCACGGCAAGTGACCGGGGCAGTCTCTGGATTGACAGGCAGGTTGTCACGGCAAGTGACCGGGGTAGTCTCTGGATAGACAGGCAGGATGTCACGGCAAGTCACCGGGGCAGTCTCTGGATTGACAGGCAGGTTGTCACAGCAAGTAACCGGGCAGTCTCTAGATGGACAGGTATATACGACCTGAGATGGTGAAGCCTCCCGGTAGGCTAGCAGGCAGATGGCGGATGGACACTCCCAAGTGAGCAGTCGAGAGTCTCTGGAACAGCCGGGATCACCGCTTGTGACGTCCGAACCTCCGGGTAGGGCTGCAGTCAGATGGCAGATGATCGCTCCCAAGTGAGCAGGCAAGAGTCTCTGGAATAGCCGGGGATCACCGCTTGTGACGTCCGAACCTCCGGGTAGGGCTGCAGTCAGATGGCAGATGATCGCTCCCAAGCGAGCAGACAAGAGTCTCTGGAATAGCCGTGGATCACCACTTGTGACGTCCAAACATCCGGGTAGACTTGCGGACAGGTAGCATACAGCAAACGGGCAGGAAACAGGCAGGTAACTGGTAACGGGACCTGAGGGCTGAAGCAGAGTGAAACAGTGCAACAACAACATTGCTCGGGCACCTCCATTCAGGAGGAAGCCCTTAATATAGGGTGGAGTCCTCCGGCATTGGCCGGGGACTTATTTGAAAAATGCGCGCGGCTCCTTTAAGAGCGGGGGAGGGCGCGGGCGCGCGCCCTAAGTCCAGCAGCAGGGAAGGAGCGCGCGGCCCCAGCAGGGCGGAAGGAGGACGCTGAGGAAGGGTAAGGGGGGCGACGTCCCTGCCTGGCAGAGGACGCTGCTGCAGGGGAACAGTGTCCCTGCCTGGCAGAAGGCAGGGACGCCGACGCTACATACTCCTCTTTGGTCAGACCTCATCTGGAATACTGTGTCCAGTTTTGGGCACCACATTTTAAAAAAGACATCAACAAACTGGAGCAAGTTCAGAGAAGAGCCACCAGAATGGTGACCGGTCTGCAAACCATGTCCTATGAGGAACGGTTGCAGGATTTGGGAATGTTTAGCTTGCAAAAAAGAAGACTGAGAGGAGACTTAATAGCTGTCTACAAATATCTCAAGGGCTGTCACATTGTAGAAGGATCATCTTTATTCTCATTTGCACAAGGAAAGACTAGAAGCAATGGGATGAAACTGAATGGGAGGAGACACAGATTAGATATTAGAAAAAACTTTTTGACAGTTAGAGTGATCAATGAGTGGAACAGGCTGCCACGAGAGGTGGTGAGTTCTCCTTCAATGGAAGTCTTCAAACAGAGGCTGGATAGACATCTGTCTGGGATGATTTAGAGAATCCTGCTTTGAGCAGGGGTTGGACCAGAAGGCCCAGGAGGTCCCTTCCAACTCTACCATTCTATGATTCTATGATTCTATGATATTCTGCAAAAGGTACAGGCAGTGGACTGCTGAGGACTGGGGTAAAGTTATTTTCTCTGATGAATCCCCTTTTCGATTGTTTGGGACATCAGGAAAACGCCTCATTCGGAGAAGACAAGACAGCGCTACCACCAGTCTTGTCTCATGCCAACTGTTAAGCATCCTGAAACCATTCATGTGTGGGGTTGCTTCTCAGCCAAGGGAATCGGCTTTCTCACAGTCTTGCCTAAAAACACAGCCATGAATAAAGAATGGCACCAGAATGTCCTCCAAGAGCAACTTCTCCCAACCCTCCAAGAGCAGTTTGGCGATCAACAATGCCTTTTCCAGCATGATGGAGCACCTTGCCATAAAGCAAAGGTGATAACTAAATGGCTCAGGGAACAAAACATAGAGATTTTGGGTCCATGGCCTGGAAACTCCCCAGATCTTAATCCCATTGAGAACTTGTGGTCAATCATCAAGAGACGGGGGGACAAACAAAAACCTAAAAATTCTGACAAAATTAAAGCATTGATTGTGCAAGAATGGACTGCTATCAGTCAGGATTTGGTCCAGAAGTTGATTGAGAGCATGCCAGGGAGAATTGCAGAGGTCCTGAAGAAGAAGGGTCAACACTGCAAATATTGACTTGCTGCATTAACTCATTCTAACTGTCAATATAAGCTTTTGTTACTCATATGTTTGCAATTATTATATTTCTGTCTGTGATAAAAACATCTGTCAAACACACATAAAAACCAGAGGGCAGCAGATCATGTGAAAATATAATATTTGTGCCATTCTCAAAACTTTTGGCCATGACTGTACACTTTCCGGAGAAACAGATGAGTCAAGGAGTTTCAGCTTGCTCTGTTCCTAAAGGAACCATGTCAGTCCCTGAACTACCAGCTGTATACCAGGACTATGTGGATTTATGTGACAAGAAAAACGCTGATCAGCTTCCTCCTCACCGTCCATATGATTGTCCAATTGAATTATTGCCTGGAGCCGAGATACCTTTTGGTAAGATCTACCCCCTAGCGGGGCCCGAGCTAAAAGCTTTGAAGGATTATATAGACGAAAATTTAGCCAAGGGCTTCATACGCCCCTCTTCATCTCCCGCAGGTGCACCCATCTTCTTTGTGAAGAAGAAAGATGGATCTCTGAGACCCTGCATAGACTATAGGGAACTCAATAAGGTTACTATTAGAAATCGTTATCCATTGCCTTTAATCCCTGAGTTGTTGGAGAGAGTGCGGCATGCCAAAATTTTCTCTAAACTGGATCTCCGTGGGGCCTATAACTTGGTCCGTATTAGACCTGGGGATGAATGGAAGACTGCTTTCAGGTCACGCTATGGACACTTTGAATATCTAGTTATGCCTTTTGGTCTGAGTACCGCCCCAGCCACTTTCCAACACTTCGTGAATGATATCTTCAGGGATCTCCCAGATACATTTGTGGTGATTTATCTGGATGATATTCTAATTTTTTCTAACTCCACAGAGGAACATCATGGACATGTGAGAATGGTCTTAGAACGCCTAAGACAAAACCATCTCTACATCAAGCTTGAAAAATGTGAATTCCATAGGACCGAAATTCAATTTCTGGGTATGTACTATCTACGCAAGGGATTAGTATGGATGGAAGCAAGACCCAAGCCATCAAGGATTGGCCAATTCCTAGAAATGTGAAGGAGGTGCAGAATTCATCGAGTTTGCCAACTTCTATAGACGTTTCATTAAGAATTTTTCTGAGGTAGTGTCACCTATCACCCAACTTACCCGGAAACAGTCTAGGTTCTCCTGGACCCCGCAAGCTCAGGAAGCATTTTCCTGTTTAAAGGATAAATTTACCACCGCACCTATCTTAGTACATCCCAACCCCGAGCTTGCCTTCATAATAGAGGTGGATGCTTCAGACTGTGCCGTTGGAGCTATACTCTCTCAGAGAACAGGTGAGAAGAATGTCTTGCATCCCTGTGCCTTCTTTTCCCAGCAGTTGTCTTCGGCTGAGAGGAACTACGATGTGGGCAATAGAGAATTGTTGGCCATTATTGCCGCCTTCAAGGAATGGAGACACCTTCTTCAGGGAGCTGCACAGCAAATAGTCGTCCTGACAGACCATCGTAACCTTGAATTTATCAGGTCGGCTAAGTGCCTGACTCCTCGCCAGGCTCGCTGGAATCTTTTCCTAAACCAATTTAATTTTGTAATTTCTTATAGACCAGGATCGTGCAATGGAAAGGCTGATGCACTCTCTAGGATTCATTCAGCAGAGACACGTCCACTTACTCCTCCTAAGACTATTCTTCCTGACTCTAGATTCCTGGGAGTGATTCATAATCAAGACTTACTTAAGGACATCAAGGAAGCATACCATGCGGATTCTTTGTTGGCTCAACCCCCAAGGGAAGTAAGTCTTGTCTTTAAGAATGGTGTGTGGATTCAGGGACAACGTCTGTATAAACCTGAAACAGTCAGATTGAGAGTATTGCAACTCATCCACGATTCCAAGATAGCCGGGCATAGGGGAATTCTAAAGACACAAGAATTTCTTTCTCGTTTCTTTTGGTGGCCCACTTACAGGAAAGATGTCTTAAACTATGTCACTTCATGTGAAGTCTGTGCAAGATGCAAAACACCTCGCTCCTCACCAACTGGTCTGTTGCAACCTCTTCCCACCCCGTCCCGCCCGTGGGGATCCATTTCTATGGACTTCATTGTGGAGTTACCAACCTCTCAAGGGAAGAACACCATTCTAGTGGTGGTTGACCGTCTAACAAAGGCAGCTCATTTTATCCCTTGTGTCGGCTTACCCACTGCAAAACAGACATCAGACTTGATGATTAAGAATGTGTTTCGCTTACATGGAGTACCGGATGAGGTCATTTCGGATAGAGGGGTGCAATTCACTTCAAGGTTTTGGCAAAATTTCTGTGCAGCATTGGACATTAAAGTAAACCTTTCTTCTGCTTTTCATCCCCAGACTAATGGACAGACAGAACGAACCAATCAGACCCTGGAGCAGTATCTCCGCTGTTTTATCTGCCACCTACAGGATGATTGGGTGGATCTACTTCCACTGGCTGAGTTCTCTTATAACAACTCTCAGAGCGCCTCCACTAAGCAGTCTCCTTTTTACTCCAATCTAGGTTATCATCCTAACATTCTTCCTCGATTTCCCATAGATACGCCCTTGCCGGCAGTGGCTGAAAGAATCACTTCTTTACAAAAGAATATGGATCTTCTAAAGGAAAATCTAGAATTGGCTCAGGAAAGGTACAAGAAAGCAGCAGATAAATTTAGTAAACCTGCACCAGCTTTCAAGGTAGGAGATTTGGTCTGGCTGTCAATCAGAAATCTTAAATTAAAGATTCCATCGTCTAAATTGGGACATAAGTACATTGGACCTTATAAGATCAATAAGATTATAGGTGCTGTTGCTTGTCGTCTTCAACTGCCCAGAACTATGAGAATCCACCCTGTCTTTCATGTATCCCTACTAAAGGCTGCAACACCCAATACGTTTCCTGGACGCTCTTCTCCTTGCCCTGACCCAGTGCTGGTCGATGGTCAGGAAGAATTTATGGTGGAAAGGATTCTAGATTCCAGGTTGTACAGAAATCAGTTGCAATATTTGATTAAATGGCAGGGCTACCCAGTGGAGGACAACTCATGGGAACCAGCTCTTGCCCTCAGTTAATATGGAGTTTCCAGTTTTCATGTTCCCGCCCTGATTCTTCCCTCTTGCTTCTTAAGCAGCCTCAGCTGAACAATCAGTGCCTCTGAAACAAGCCTCAGTCAGTCTGTGACCTGACTCCTGGAAGCCTTGGACTTGTACTCCAGCTATTCCCTACTGAGGAACCTTGGAACACTTTTGGACTCTGGAAACCTGCTGTTTGGTGAATCCATGTTTGCAGAGGAATTACGGTACAGAGAAGAGATCCTGAACCTGCTTTGGAGAGTTATTGTAGTGCTTGAAGTTACTCTGGCCTGCTGTGTCTCCTGTCGCTGTTCCTGCAAACTGTGTGAACTTTTCAGCATGCTTGTATGAAGTAATACAAGTCATTTCATTTCAACCTGTGTCTCCTGTGTTTTCCTCGCACCCAAGCACAAGACGCTATAGGAACTGTACACTATACTTGACACTGGATGGGCCCCGTAAAATACATTTTACAATATTCATTTTGTACTCCCGTACTCTTTGTTTTACACATTGGCAGCAAGGCCAGCCCTGCTGCCTAGTCATATGCACCCCATTACGCCTTGGAACCCACATACTGGATAGGCCATGTAAAATCCTCGTCACCATATTCCTTTTGTACTCCTGTACTCTTTTGTTTACACAGTGACAGCAATGTCTGCCCTGCTACCAATTGATATGCATTTCAATAAGCCTTTGAACCCACATACTGGATGGGCCCCGTAAAATCCACGTCTCCATATTCCCTTTGTACTCCCGTACTCTTTTGTTTTACACATTGGCAGCAAGGCCAGCCCTGCTGTCTAGTCATATGCACCCCATTAAGCCTTGGAACCCACATACTGGATGGGCCCCGTAAAATCCTCATCACCATATTCCTTTTGTGCTCCTGTATTCTTTTGTTTAAACAGTGACAGCAATGTCTGCCCTGCTGCAAAGTCATATGCATCCCATTATGCCTTGGAACCCACATACTGGATGGGCCCCGTAAAATTCACGTCACCATATTCCCTTTGTACTTCTGTACTCTTTTGTTTTACACATTGGCAGCAAGGCCGGCCCTGCTGCCTAGCCATATGCACCCCATTACACCTTGGAATCCACATATTGGATGAGCACATGAAAATCCACTTCACAATATTTATTTGGTACATCCAGAAGTCCCCAATGATAGACATAAAAGGTCTAAGTTAATCTACCCAAGTGATGAAAAAGGAGCTTCGGTACAAGATTTTCAACATATCAAAGTAAATGTCATTTACACACAGGGCTGCCACTAGGAATTTCAGGGCCCCATATGTTGTGAATGTGTTAGAAATGAATTCTGAGCAAAAGCTCCCTCTGGTGGTTACAAACAGTACTGAACCATTCAATGAGGATTGGCAATCAGGAGTTACAGACTGGTCTTATATAAGGGAGGTTCCCTCCCATTATGGTTGCCGGTGATCAATTGTTCTTGTCTCAACTGTGGTTCCTGGTTCACTTGGAAGCTTGCTGAGTCTTGCCTCTTCTCCTGCTCTCAGATAAGATATTTTCTGTTTTTTGTTTTTGTGCTTACCATTTGCATATTTTTCTGCATTTCTGTGAGGTTAGCCAGGTCTCCCCCCCCCCGGGGGGGGGGGGCTTGGGCTCCTCTCAGTTATTCTGGAGCCATTGTTATTTGTTCATTTGCCTTTTCCAGTTTTTTCAGTGGCTGCGGCTTTGTTTTGTTACACCAGAGAACTAATTTAGGTGGTAGAGGTCGTGTGATCTCAGGTGTTTTTGCAATTAGTAGAGTTGGTATTTTTTAGGGTTTTTTGGATTGCAGTAAGTGTCCTTCCTATCCTTTTCTGTCTAGGAAGATTGGACCTCAACATTTGCTCATACTATTTTCTGTCTGTGTCTGTATTTCCTCTTGTCTAACCGCCATTACATGTTTGGGGGCTTCCAATGTTCTTTGGGGATCTGCTCCGGGCAGATAGCTTTCCTCTTTCTATGTTTAGGTGTAGTTAACCTCTCAGGCTGTGACGAGGCGTCTAGGACCAACGTAGGAACGCTCCACGGCTGTCTTTAGTTGTGGTGGTTAGTCAGGGTACTGCAATCCAGTAGATTCCAACCTCTCTGGTGTATTGCCGTTTTTGCCTGCTCTCCTCAGCTACCAAATCATAACAGTATCACCGGCCAAACTGAATTTATATGGTACTCAACAGAAGGGAAAAATAGTAAAAGGAAAAAGAAAAGAGAAAGTTGTCAGAAATTTTTTTTTTTCTCTGTTTGTTGCATTTTTTCCCTCTTTCTCTCTGGTGCTGAGGAGTATTTTTTTTTTTCAATGGAGTTTGCACAGTTGTCTGGCCATGTGGATCAGCTTGCCACTGAAGTTCGGAGTATTGCTACCTATCTTGCAGGGTTGCCGGTTGTGGAACCTAGGATCGCCATGCCAGATTTAATTTTGGGGATCGAGCTAAATTTCTGAATTTCAAAAATAACTGTAAGTTGTTTTTTGCCTTAAAACCTAAGTCCTCAGGGAACGCAGCACAGTAGGTTCAAATTGTCATCTCTCTCCTGCGCGGCGATCCTCAGGATTGGGCTTTTTCCCTGACACCTGGGGACCCTGTTTTGAGTAATGTTGATGCATTTTTTCTGGCTCTGGGGTTATTGTACGATGAACCTAATGTCACTGATCAAGCTGAAAAAACCTTGTTGGCATTAAATCAGGGGCTTGAGGACGCTGAGTTGTACTGTCAGAAATTCCGAAAGTGGCCAGTCCTGACCAAATGGAATGATGATGCTTTGGCAGCCCTTTTTCGGAAGGGTCTGTCAGAGAAAGTAAAAGATGTTATGGTGGGTTTCCCTGCTCCCTCTGGTCTCAATGATTCTATGTCATTAGCGATTCAAATTGACAGACGTTTGCGTGAGCGTAGAGGTATGTGTGGAATAGTGTTGCCTTGTGAACCAGCTTCCGAACCCATGCAGTGTGATAGAGTGGCTTCTGGGCACAGCGTCATGAGTTTCAAAAACGCAATGGTTATGTTTCTACTGTGGTGACGCCTCTCATGCTATTTCAGTCTGCCCTAAGCTGGGAAGACGTTTTGCACTCTCAGTTGTCTTGGGTAGTGTTCAGACTAAATTTCTGTTGACTGTTACCCTGATTTGCTCCCTGTCCACATTTTCTGCTCAGGCTTTTGTTGATTCGGGAGCAGCTATTAACCTGATGGATTTTGATTTTGCTAAACGTTGTGGGTTTCCCTTGATACCCCTACGGAAGTCTATTCCCCTACTGGGGATTGATTCTACCCCTTTGGCTGAGAATAAACCCCAGTTCTCTACTCAGGGGATAATGAGGGTTGAACCTGATCATCAGGAGAGTTGCAAATTTTTGGTGCTGTATAATCTGCATGACATTATTGTACTAGGTTTCCCTTGGTTACAGTCTCATAATCCTGTTTTGGATTGGAAATCTGTGTCTGTAACTAGTTGGGGCTGCCAATGTGTTAATGCCAACACTCCTGTTTTTTCTGCCTCTCCCCAGTCTCAGGATGTTCCTGACTTTTTGACTGATTTTTCTGATGTGTTTAGCGAAAGTAAATCTGCATCCTTGCCCCCACATAGGAGCTATGACTGCGCTATTGAATTAGTGACTGGTAGTAAATTCCCTAAAGGTCGCCTTTTTAACTTGTCTGTACCTGAACATGACGCTATGCGGTCTTATATCAAGGAGTCATTGGAGAAGGGTCATATCAGACCATCCTCTTCACCCTTGGGTGCCGGTTTTTTCTTTGTGGCCAAAAAGGATGATTCATTAAGGCCGTGTATTGATTATCGTCTCTTGAACAATATCACTGTGAAATATCAATATCCGTTACCCTTGATTTCTGACCTGTTTTCCAGGGTGAAAAGTGCTACTTGGTTTACCAAGCTTGACCTCAGGGGGGCGTATAACCTTATCCACATTAAGCACGGGGTTTAATGGAAGACGGCGTTTAATACCCCAGAGGGCATTTTGAGTACCTAGTGATGCCCTTTGGGCTCACTAATGCTCCTTCCGTCTTCCAGTCCTTCATGAATGACATTTTCAGGGATTTTGTGGATAAATTTCTTATTGTTTATTTGGATGATATCTTGATTTTTTCCAATGACTGGGACTCTCATGTGAAACATGTTCGGACTGTGTTCCAGATTTTGAGAGAGAATGCTCTGTATGTGAAGGGATCAAAGTGTCTTTTTGGCGTACAGAGGATCCATTTCTGGAATTCATTTTGTCCCCATCTGTTATTGAAATGGACTCGGTCAAGGTTCAGGCCATCTGTGATTGGGTCCAACCTACTTCATTAAAGGCTCTTCAGAGATTCTTGGGTTTTGCCAATTTTTATCGTAAATTTATTGGTAATTTCTCTGTTATTGTTAAACCATTGACTGATTTGACCGAAAAGGGTTCTGATGTGGTGAATTGGCCTCCTGAGGCAGTCTCTGCGTTTCAGGAACTTAAGCAGAGATTCACTTCTGCTCCTGTTCTACGGCAGCCTGATGTTTCTCTGCCATTTCAGGTGGAGGTTGATGCCTCTGAAATTGGGGCAGGTGCCGTTTTATTCCAAAGAGATCCTGAGACCTCTAAAAGTAACCCTTGTGCCTTTTTCTCTTGAAAATTTTCTCCAACTGAACGTAATTATGACGTGGGTAATCGGGAGTTGTTGGCCATGAAGTGGGCTTTTGAAGAGTGGAGACATTGGCTGGAGGGAGCAAAACATCAGGTGGTGGTCCTCACGGACCATAAGAATCTGGTTTATCTGGAATCAGCCAAGCGACTTAATCCTAGACAGGCCAGGTGGGCCTTGTTTTTCACACGTTTTAATTTTGTGGTTTCCTTTCTTCCTGGCACTAAGAATGTTAAGGCGGATGCTCTCTCGAGGAGTTTCCTTGCGGACTCTCCTGAGTTATCTGATCCTTCTGTTATTTTGAAAGAGGGTGTAGTTCTTTCCGCCATCTCGCCCAATTTGAGACTGGCTCTGGAAGGGTGTCAGGAGGATAAACCTGAGCGCTGCCCTATTGGGAAATTGTTTGTCCCAGACCGGTGGAAAAAGAGTGTGATGTCTGAGATCCATTGTTCCGCGTTGGCCGGTCATCCCGGAAATTTTGGTACCAGAGACTTGGTTAGTCGGTCCTTTGGTGGCCTACTTTGTCTCGTGACGTCAGGGAATTTGTGCAGTCCTGCGGGACTTGCTCTCGCTCCAAGCCTTGCTCTCGCTCTAGTGGTTTGTTGATGCCATTGCCTGTGCCCAAGAGACCATGGACCCATATCTCTATGGATTTCATTTCCGACCTCCCTGTTTCTCAGTGAATGACCATTATCTGGGTGATTTGTGATAGGTTTTCCAAAATGATACATCTTGTGCCATTACCTAAGTTGCCTTCCTCCTCCGAATTGGTGCCTTTGTTCCTTCAGCACGTGGTTCGGTTACACGGCATTCCTGAGAACATTGTGTCTGACAGAGGAGTCCAGTTTGTTTCCAGATTTTGGAGGACTTTTTGTTCTAAACTTGGTGTTCAATTGTCTTTCTCCTCGCTTTTCATCCTCAGATCAATGGACAAACTGAGAGAACAAACCAGACATTGGAGACTTATCTGAGATGCTTTGTGTCTGCTGATCAAGATGACTGGGTCTCTTTTTTGTCTTTGGCTGAGTTTGCTCTTAATAATAGGGCTAACTCTGCCACTTTGATGTCTCCATTTTTCTGCAATTTTGGGTTTCACCCTCGATTTTCTTCGGGACAGACGGAGGCTTCTGTCTATCCAGGTGTTGACTCTGTTGTGGAGCGTATGCAGCAGATTTGGGACCAGGTAGTGGAGAGGTTGTCCCTCTCTCAGGAGAGGGCCCAGCGATTTGCCAACCGGCATAGGACTGATGGTCCTCGGTTTGAAGTGGGGGACTTGGTCTGATTGTCCTCAAGAAATATCCCTATGAGAGTTGCATCTCCTAAGTTTAAGCCTAGGTTCATTGGACCTTATAAGATCATGGAGATTCTTAATCCTGTTTCCTTTCATTTACTTCTTCCTGGGACATTTAAGATCCATAACGTGTTCCACAAGTCCTTATTGAAGAGGTTTGTCGAGCCAGTGGTTCCTATGGCTGCGCCTCCTGACCCTGTTTTGGTTGAGGGCAATCTGGAGTATGTGGTTGAGAAAATATTGGATTCTCGTTTTTCTAGACGGAAACTCCAGTATTTGGTTAAGTGGAGAGGTTATGGTCAGGAGGACAATTCTTGGGTGTTTGCTTCGGAAATCCATGCTAGGAGACTGATCCGTGCGTATCACAGAGCTCATCCTGACCGACCTGGTTGCCCAAATGAGGGTTCGGTGACCCTCCTCAAGGGGGGGTACTGTTGTGAATGTGTTAGAAATTAATTCTGAGCAGAAGCTCCCTCTGGTGGTTACAAACAGTACTGAACCATTCAATGAGGATTGGCAATCAGGAGTTACAGACTGGTCTTATATAAGGGAGGTTCCCTCCCATCATGGTTGCCGGTGATCAATTGTTCTTGTCTCAACTGTGGTTCCTGGTTCACTTGGAAGCTTGCTGAGTCTTGCCTCTTCTCCTGCTCTCAGATAAGATATTTTCTGTTTTTTGTTTTTGTGCTTACCATTTGCATATTTCTCTGCATTTCTGTGAGGTTAGCCAGGTCTCCCCCCCCCGGGGGGGCTTGGGCTCCTCTCAGTTCTTCTGGAGCCACTGTTATCTGTTCATTTGCCTTTTCCAGTTTTTTCAGTGGCTGCGGCTTTGTTTTGTTACACCAGAGAACTAATTTAGGTGGTAGAGGTCGTGTGATCTCAGGTGTTTTTGTAATTAGTAGAGTTGGTATTTTTTAGGGTTTTTTGGATTGCAGTAAGTGTCCTTCCTATCCTTTTCTGTCTAGGAAGATTGGGCCCCAACGTTTGCTCATACTATTTTCTGTCTGTGTCTGTATTTCCTCTTGTCTAACCGCCATTACATGTTTGGGGGCTTCCTATGTTCTTTGGGGATCTGCTCCGGGGCAGATAGCTTTCCTCTTTCTATCTTTAGGTGTAATTAACCTCTCAGGCTGTGACGAGGCATCTAGGACCAACGTAGGAACGCTCCACGGCTGCCTTTAGTTGTGGTGGTTAGTCAGGGTACTGCAATCCAGTAGATTCCAACCTCTCTGGTGTATTGCCGTTTTTGCCTGCTCTCCTCAGCTACCAAATCATAACACCCATACTGGCAAAATTTTCGGGGCCCCCTTGAAACTCCACCCAGGCTCCACCCCAGCCCTGCCTCCAGCCCTCAAACTGTCCAGAGTCAAAAGATTATTTAGGCTGCCACCACGACAAGGTAGACTTTTTTGGCCAAGCTCTACTTTAACCTATTAAACATTTGTTAAAATATCCAATACAATTTAGGTAAAAAATTTTTTTACATTTTTAGAATGACCAATAATATCACATACAGGGGACATATGTTAGGGTTCGATTTCCCGCTGCTGCACAAGGGGAGTCTCGAACCCGTCCTGCTGCGGTCTCCCATTCATCTTCGGCCGCAGTGGAGCCTGCTCAGCAGAGACGTCGGTCCAGGTGTCTTGCCCACTCCTCTACTGTGCAGTGACTTGCTGCTGCCTTTCCTGCATCTGCTATTATAGCCAGTGCTGGAGCAGTCGTCTTTGAGACAAAGTCCTGCGTTTTCCCATCTGAGCATGCCCAGAGTGAGATCTCTCATTGGAGATCAGGGGTCACATGTTCAGGTGCTGCAGCGGCTCCTATTGGTCCGCCAGGAAGGTCATGTAGCTACGTTTGTTTGTAACAGCTTCTCATTGGTCCTTGTTCCTGGAAGGTCCTGTAGCTGTTGCTATAAAAGGGTAGCATGGCTGGGCCGCCATGCGCTAATATCAATCATTGTATGCTATGCGCCAGTGTGGTCATGTGTATGTGTGGATAGGGACCCGGCTGAAATAAGCCACTAGAATACCGACTTAATCGGTGAGGAGTTTGGTATGGAAGCTGGTCAGGGTCGGTGTCCTAGATGCCCTAGATTACCGGCATAACCGGTGAGGAGTTTTGATTGCCGTATTCAGGGTCTGGCGTTCAGACGCCATAGATTGCGGGTGACTCCCGCGAGGACATTAGCACATGATCACGCTTTATGAACGCGTAGCACTTAACTTTGTACCTGAGAGCCTGACAGGACACAGTACTTTTTCTCAGCGGCTCTGTGACGTAACAGGGTTCGCTTTCAATGCTAGACAGCGCCCTAGCGTGTTTTCTTTGCCACTCAGTTGTGTCTAGTGAGTGCGCACACATCGCCATATAGCGCTGCGGCTTTCCTTCTAGTGGCTCTGTGGAGTAACGGAGTTCGCACTTATTGCCACAGCACATTACGGCGTTTATGTTGGCGACTCTGCGGGATTACAGAGTTTGCTTCTCGCGCCATTTCTACTAGCAGCAGGCTTCGCTTGCACGGTGGACCCCGGGCTGCGAACGTACTTATTATTTAAATTATTTTGTGCGTTCCGCCAGCCCTAACAACATATACCCCTGCCTTATGACCAGACACCATATTACCACCACATAGTGATCAAATAATAGAACATACAAGGAACAAATAACATCACACCATGTCCAGACCACATATTACCACTATATGATGACCAATAATACCACATACAAGGAACAAATACCACACACCATGACCAGACCACATATTACCACCACATGGTGACCAAATAATACCACATACAAGGAACAAAAACCGCCACACCATGGCCGGACAACATATGGCCACCACATAGTGACTGAATACTACAATACTGTTCAGTAATTAAAAAAACACAATACTAATGTCACCATAAGTGCTATTATACACAGGAGATCTGTACTTTGTATGCAGTGTCTTTGTGCAGGTAATACAGTGATCAGGGTGACATTATACACAGGAGCTCTGTATATAGTGTATAATGTAAAGGTAATGCAGTGATCACTGGTGACATTGAACACAGGACCGCTGTATATAGTATACAGTGTATAGTGTCAGTGTACAGGTAACACACTGACTCACCAGTGACGTTTCTAGGTGAAGTCCTTCATCTTCGCTTTTAATCTTCATCCAGCATAGACCACCATCACTTCTTCCAGCCAGGGCTCGTCTCTGCAGGAAATAACACAGTTACCTAGAGAACCACTTGCAGAACATATTACTTATTTTTTCCCAAATTCTAAACTACACCAGATGAAGAAAAAAAAGTGACAGAAAAATAAATACAACACTGGAGTAATATCATCATTTTATTAGCCCCTATGGAAAAAATATACCCCATCCTGGCCCCCATGTCTCATTCTTGGCTTCAGCCATATGTTCTCCCATCCTGCTCTCATGAGTATCCATTCTGCCACTATGTGATGTCCCATCTTGCCCCATCTGTCCCATGATCCGGCCCATCAGTCCTATGATCCTGCCCATCTGTCCCGTGATCCTTCCCCATCTGTCTCCATTGTATCCATCCTGCCCATGATCCTGCACCATGTGTCTCCATCCTGCCCCATGATCCTGCCCCATCTGTCTCAATTCTGCCCTCTGTGTCTCCAACCAGTGCTGGAGCAGGCAGTCTAGGGAGTAAGTCCTGCGTTTCTTCATATGAGCATTCCCAGGGCAAGATCTCCCATTGGAGATCATGGGTCACATGCTCGGTTACAGCAGCGACTCCCATTGGTCCGCCAGGAAGGTCCTGAAACTGCTTGTAGTGTAGGCTCCAACATGGGGTCGGTTATTGAAGTTTTATGCTGCCTAGGCACTTTAAGGCTAAGTGCACACGTTGCGGAATTGCCGCGGTAATGTCCGCGGCAATCCTGCACCTACCTGCCGCGGGAAATACGCATTTTTTTGGTATGCGTATTCCCGCTAAAAAACTAGCATTTTGCAAGCGTAATCTTAGCTTGCAGAATGCTAGCGTTTTCCAAGCGATCTGTAGCATCGCTTGGAAAACTGATTGACAGGTTGGTCACACGAGTGACCAACTTTTTACTATTAATGCCGCCTATGCCGCATCAGTAGTAAAAAGATCTAATGTAAAAATAATAAAAAAAATAATAAATCGTGATATTCTCACCTTCCGGCGGCCCCCGCAGCTTTCCCGCCTCTCAGCGACGCTCCCGGCCAATCCCGTTCCCAAGGATACATAGCGACAATGACCCCAGATGACGTAGCATCACGCGAGACCGCTACGTCATCTGGGGTGATTCTCGCAATGCATTACTGGGAACGGGATTGGCCGGAAGCGTCGCTGAGAGGCGGGAAAGCTGCGGGGGCCGCTGGAAGGTGAGAATATCATTATTTTAAGTGAGCATTTTTAACCCACTGGTACTATACATAATTCTATAATATTAGGTATTTTTTATGATCCTCGCTACCGTAATTAAATCGCAGTGAGTTTGAAATTTGTGTGGAACTGCGAATTTTGGGAAATTTGTACGGAACTTAATTCTCCCCAGATAAGACCATTCATCTCTGTTATTTACTATTAGGATTTTTTTTTTCAAGAGCAGATGTATACAACTTTACATGCATAGCACTGCATATGTCTGTGTATTAGCTAAAATTGTTTAAGTCCTAGGGTTAGCTTAGTATACAATACTTAACATATATTTCAACTTAAGCCCTTCATGACCTTTACTGCACTAGTACTGCTCTGCGGGAGTTAACTTTGTGCCCTGAGCAGTAATAGTAAGGTGGCACGATCACGCGGCCTCACGATGAGTGCCCCAGCCATCGCGTGCGGTTGTCTGCTGTATGTGACAGCTGACACCCCGCAGCAATGCCCACGATTGGTGCTAGCACCAACCGTGGGCATTTAACCCCTCTGATGCTGCTGTCAGTAGTGGCAGCGGCATAGAGAAGCATCACGCAGGGAGGGTGCTTCCTGTGCGCTCCCATCAGAACAACGCAATGTGATCGTGTTGTTCTGGTGGTCTCCATGGAGACCCCCGGCACCAAGATGGCTGCGGGGTCCTTCCAGGGCCTGCAGGGAAGGTGACTGTTAGCACCTGCTAAGAGCAAGTGCCGGCATGCCTCCTTCCCTGCCTGTCAGATCGCTGATCTGATACTCTGCTGTGCAGTGTCAGATCAGTGACCAGACATTATACTGTATAGTGATGACCCATCCTGGGTCAATGTAGTAAAGTTAAAAAAATATTATAATGTGCAAAAATATATTTTTTTAAAATCCTCTGTGACGGATTGCATAGGGGAAGGGGGTGTCGACTTCGCTCAACTTGGGGGAGGGAAGAGAAGGACCCAGCAGGGATCGGCTCTCTGGCACCATCACTTGCCCCAGGTCAGTCAGGGAACTGCACCGAGGGCAAATAGTCACCGGAAAGCCTCCCCTTATAGGTACAAGTTTTTGAGGCATTCCCAGTGAGGGGGTATATACATCACGAGTTCAGGCTGGGGATATATATAGAAATCTCCTGGCTGTCACTGCCAGAGTTGCTCACTAACACAGTACGGTATTCTGCCACCAGTTCCTCGTTCAAAATAATCCCCGTACAACAGCAGGCTTATATCGAGTTAGAAACAAACCCTGGGGGTAGCGTATAATAAAACCAACGGAGCGTGCGGATGTAGGGATTCGTGTATTGAGATAAAAGAGCAGCTCAAGATTAATTTTATATTTAATCAATGAAAACGTCCACTAGAAATATACAGTCATATATATACAGAACAATATACAAGCATAAAGTCAAGAGTGTAGTAAAGGGTAGGGTATAGATAGGTTTCAATTACCATGTTATGTAGCATGTGATCACAGGGAGGTGCTGATGGATCACAGGTCCAAATCTTAGTTACAGGCTTTTCCTGGCTGCATCAGGTAATGGATCCTCCTGCCAGTAGAAAACTAAATCCAAAATGAGTGGCTGTCTTATATCTCCTAGTCTGCTCCCTCCCACACTCTGCACCAAACCCTGGGCTTTTCCAGCCTCTCTCCTCCCATATCTGAGAGGATGATTTTCTGTCCAGAACCGTGGATGGCCCATAACTTTCCGCACGAAGCTCCAAATGGGTCGGCGCCGCCGCCACTGGGTTCCGCTGGATTTATCTGCGCATAGAGACTAAATACAACTACTGTATGTAGTTCCTGGTGGCTAAGCTTTATAACTCCATAGCACAGGGTTCTGGAGGTGGCTAAATGGTATGAATGTGTGAGGGAAGGAATGCCGATTACGATTATGTGCTCGGCTAGTCTCAGAGATATTGCATTCGTTATTTTAGGTCATTTTCCAGATTCAATACTTCAGAGCCTTGCTGTGAGCTATAGTGCCATCCTTTCTACTGCATCTCCATTCTTCCCCAGTGTCTCCATTCTTCCTCCTGTGTCTCCATTCTTCCCCGTGTCTCCATTCTTCCCCTGCGTCTCCATTCTTTCCCTGTGTCTCAATTTTTCCCCCTGCGTCTCCATTCTTCCTCCTGCATTTCCATTCTTCCCCTGCGTCTAAATTCTTCCCCCTGTGTCTCCATTCTTCCCCCTGTATCTCCATTCTTCCCCCTTTGTCTCCATTCTTCCCCTGCATCTCCATTCGTCCCCCTGTGTCTCCATTCTTCCCCTGTGTCTCCATTCTTCCTCCTGTGTCTCAATTCTTCCCCCTGTGTCTCCATTCTTTCCCCTGTGTCTCCATGCTTCCCCGTGTCTCCATTCATCCCCTTGTGTCTCCATTCTTCCCCTTGCATCTTCATTCTTCCCCCTGTGTCTCCATTCTTCCCCCTGCATCTCCATTCTTCCTCCTGTGCCGTGCTGTCTCCATGTGCTTGAGTCAGACAAAAGAATCCAGTTTGGCTGTAGGTGCAGGAGAGTTCACACCCTTGTGATAATTGGTGGAGACCAGGCTTCAAAGGGCTTGTTCTTGGAGTTTAATTAAAGGAAAACAATGATCCTGTGGAATCACAAGGGTGGGGGCACATTTCAGGAGTGGAGAGACATTTACTTCATCCTTCACACCTCCCTGCTTTAGAGAGTGATAGGGGGTATAAAAATTTCTGTGTTTCATGGCATGCCCTTTCGAAACCTCCCCTTGCCAGGACAACCCATCAGCATTCCGTGGTCGCGCCCCCTTTTGTGGTGAATGGTGAAGTGGTATTGCTGGAGCACATGGCTCCAGCGTAGCAACCTCCCATTTATCCAAGAGACCATGTGCAACCAGCTGAGGGGGTTGTTGTTCATCTCCAGGATGAAGGGGTGCCCATAGAAGTAGGGCTGCAGATGCTGCAGGGCCCATACGATTGCCAGGCATTCCTTTTCCATTGTGGAGTGGGCCACCTCTCTCAGCAATAGCTTCCTGCTCAGGTACAGGATGGAATGCTCTGAGGCCAAAGTCACTGGCGTCGTTCTGTACTACAAATGGCCGTGCAAAGTCAGTAGCTTGTAGTACTGGGGATCTGGAGAGAGTGGTCTTGAGCACCTGAAAAGTGGTCTCGCAGGTGACTGACCAGTCTACCGTGAGCGGCAGCTTTTTCTTGATGAGGTCTGTCAGTGGCTTGGCCAGGGTGCTATAGTGTGGAACAAACTTCCTATAGTACCCAGCGGTCCCGAGGAAGGACATCACATGTTTATTTGTCCTAGGGGTGTTAGGGACTGCGGAACGCACCAAATAATTGTAACTAATGGGTGCGTTCGCAGCCCAGGGTCCACCGTGCAGGCAGAGCCTGCTGCTAGTAATGATGACAGGATATGGTGATATAAGCGAGCTCTGTTACTTCACAGAGTCACTGACATAGACGCTGAGACAGAGACTGTGTCCTGTTAACACCACAGGAGTACACAGATAACTGCTGTGAGGATAGCGGTCTGTGGTCATGCAGTCAGCAACGCAAACAAGCAACTCCTCACCGGTGTAGCCGGTATTCTAGAGGCTAATTCAGCCAAGCCCTGAACACATGCATACAAATCTCCTCCCCGGAGGTGCCGGTATTTAGGGACTATTTCAGCCAAGCCCTGAACACGTGCATACAAATCTCCTCACCGGAGGTGCCGGTATTCTAGGGGCTTATTTCAGCTGAGCCCTAACCACATGCGTGCATGATCACACTGGCGCAAAGCACATAACACAATTGATACTAGCGCATGACCGAGCAGTCATGTGCACCTTTTATCCTTCGTCCGGCTGAGTAGGTACAATTGTAACTATTCCGTTTTAAAATTGCAATAACTTTTTTTCGAAAAGCCATAGAGGGCTGAAATTTCGTGACATCTCTGCAGTTCTGGTCCAGAATATATTGGCCAAATTTCAATAAAATATCTCCACCCCTTCCGAGATACGGGGTCGAGATATTTTTGCATCCATAGCAAGCTATAGAAAACACCAAAGAACAAAAGCAGTCAAAGGTCAATGTGAAAAAATAGAGAAAACTTTATTAATGTATATGGATAAAAAACACCACACAACAGGTGAACCCTGTATGTGTCATATAACACGGTAAAAAGTATACAGCAAGGGGAGCCGTATGTGGTAGATATAATAAACCTCAACTCACATCAAACAAGATGGTATTCTCATAATAATAATACATAGGTATGTATATAGAGGTAAATGATGGATGGTAATATGGTACATACCACAAAAGTCACCAATGTGACACCACACCAGCTGCCCCTGCCGCTGGTGTGGTGTCACATTGGTGACTTTTGTGGTATGTACCATATTACCATCCATCATTTACCTCTATATACATACCTATGTATTATTATTATGAGAATACCATCTTGTTTGATGTGAGTTGAGGTTTATTATATCTACCACATACGGCTCCCCTTGCTGTATACTTTTTACCGTGTTATATGACACATACAGGGTTCATCTGTTGTGTGGTGTTTTTTATCCATATACATTAATAAAGTTTTCTCTATTTTTTCACATTGACCTTTGACTGCTTTTGTTCTTTGGTGTTTTCTATATAATGTATGCAGTTGGTCTATTACAGTCCGACATGGTTTCAGTCCATTAATGTATGGCATTTGCCGCTATTCCTGCTATTTACTTAGGTTAAATTTAGTGACTGATATGTTGATCTATGGTATTATCCATAGCAAGCTGCATAGGTACAAACGTACCCTCATATATTTTGAATGAAGATAATGCAAGGAAAAAAGAATAATATTTTTTTTAAAGATAATGCTATTTTATTATTATAAACAAGTAAAAGAACTGTTCATTTACATTATAAAAGAAAATGTAAGAAACTTTTTTTATTGATTTTCTTTGCAAGTAATACATGTTGTCTTTGCTACCGAGTGTTCATCGCAAATGGGTTTCACACAAACCACATAAGACTTTCTAGTCTTACGTTGTTTTCGCCTCAGGTCTCGGCAGACATAGCAAGTACCAACAACAGGAGAAGGTCCACGACTAACATGAGGTTTTTGAGGGCCAGCTGCTGCTTGCGATGCTACCAGAAAGCATCGTCCAAGCACCATTTCTACTGCACCTCGAAGAAAATGGTTTCTCATCATCATTCGGTTTGTACTACGATCTTCAATTGCAGGCATACACAGCTGATTTGCGAGATCTTTCAGGAACTAATAAATAGACTGACACTGGCGCTACACTTGAAATTAGAGAAAGAAAAAACGGTGTATATAGTAATGTGTGACAGGAATTGTACTTGGAAAGCAGCTGGTAGTTTAAAGGTGGGCTCTGTGTAAACCCACCAAAATGATAAAATGTGAAATAACAACAAAATAAACACCGCGCTTAACCAAAAAGTACCTAATATTAGTAATAAATTAAAATATAACAATATTACAAGATGATACACTCACTGTAAGTTGCCGAATTCCTGTAAAAAAGTTGTTTAGAGTCGTTTAGAAGTGCATCTTCTTCACGTGTATTCTGAAAAATTGTATATATATATATAGAAATATGACAGCCCGTTAGTGATTAGTTTTTGCAAAAACAAGAATGTATCTATTATGGTACTGTATACTGATTACACTGGCAGTACTTACTGACAGAGTAGAATTAAAGGTGTATCGACTTTTTGATTGTAGAATCGCAAGGTTCAGTGTTGAAATAGTGGCACATTGGAAAAATGTGTATACTCATATAGATGTGTATGAACCCAAAACAAATTCAATCCATATGTCTACTTACTGCAATAAATAATGTTGAATATGGGTAACTGGATAATTCTATATTGGTTTCTTGATGCTGAGAAAAAACTCTGTGGAAATAATGAATACCCACTATACTCACATATATGTAAAGGATTTAAATTGCTGCAAGGAGAGCCTGTGAGTCCATACATCACACTAATCATATCATTGCCATTTCAGTAAGGTCTGGAGGAGTGGTATTACTATCCACTGGTGTATACCTGAGCTTATCTATACCAGCGCCCATATTATATTGCTTCACATGACGGCTCTCCTTGCAGCAATTTAAATCCTTTACATATATGTGAGTATAGTGGGTATTCATTATTTCCACAGAGTTTTTTCTCAGCATCAAGAAACCAATATAGAATTATCCAGTTACCCATATTCAACATTATTTATTGCAGTAAGTAGACATATGGATTGAATTTGTTTTGGGTTCATACACATCTATATGAGTATACACATTTTTCCAATGTGCCACTATTTCAACACTGAACCTTGCGATTCTACAATCAAAAAGTCGATACACCTTTAATTCTACTCTGTCAGTAAGTACTGCCAGTGTAATCAGTATACAGTACCATAATAGATACATTCTTGTTTTTGCAAAAACTAATCACTAACGGCTGTCATATTTCTATATATATATATACAATTTTTCAGAATACACGTGAAGAAGATGCACTTCTAAACGACTCTAAACAACTTTTTTACAGGAATTCGGCAACTTACAGTGAGTGTATCATCTTGTAATATTGTTATATTTTAATTTATTACTAATATTAGGTACTTTTTGGTTAAGCGCGGTGTTTATTTTGTTGTTATTTCACATCTTTCAGGAACTTTCTTCGTTGATCCTTTGTCCTGAAGCTTGGATTGTGTTCTCTGTAGATGATGTAGGATGCTAACCCAGTGACGTCAATCATATTGTAGAAAAATGCCAGAGGCCAACATAATGTTCGTCGTTTCACAGTGTACTCTCCCAACATTTTATCCATAACATCAACTCCGCCTTTTATTTTGTTGTAGTATTTTATTATCTCTGGCTTGGCTGCTAGTGTCTCTTCAACTTCTCCCGTCATGTGCATAGATGATAGAAGCACAACTGATTTGTTGTTCTTTGGTACATATGAACAGACTGTTGCATCATGATTGTAGGCAAATTTTGTTGAGTTTACAGGCCTTTCTTTGGCAGGCTGCATGTTGCTAGGTAGGAACCTTTTGTTTTTTCTCACTGTACCAACTAGTGTCAAGTTCCAGGAGTTCAATACCTTAGCTAGTTCCATGGTTGTAAAGAAGTTATCGGTGGTGACATTTCTTCCAGAGCCTTTATACGAGCTCACTAGGTCCAATACTGTTCGTTCACCAATGTTTGTCGAGGACCATCAGTTGGTTTCCCAGTGTAGAGCTGACCTTGTAATGGGTAGGCGTTTGATGAGTCATAAGCCCAGAAAATCTTTATGCCATATTTAGCTGGTTTTGAAGGTATATACTGGGTAAATTTAGTATGGCCTCTAAATCCAAATAATTGCTCGTCGACGGTGATACAATATATGGCTTGTAGGCTCTCTCCAGATTTCTGTTCAGCATTGTCCAGATGTCCCATATTGGTGCAGCTTTATCTGTTTGCACACGTTCTGCACGTGTATTTTCGTTGTCAAACCTGACAAATCTGAGTATCATCTTGAAGCGGTCACGAGACATGGCTGCACGTATAAGAGGCAGAGCAGCAACATTCCACATTTCCTCCAGATTCTCTTTGTTGTCTCTGTGCACACCAGCAGCAATCAGTATGCCCAAAAATGCATGGAGTTCAGTTTCAGTAAATTGCTTGAATGTTTTTTGTGGTGGCCATTCAGAAGAATCAGGAAAACGTTGTACCAGTTTGTTGTTGTAAGCATCACAAACTCTCTTGGCCTTTCGATTCGTTTCTCGTAATATGATGTCACACATCTCGGGAGTCATGATTGACTTGAATAGTTCTTTTGCTGTATACAGGTTGCTGATTGCTGCAGGGCCACCTCTTTGTCATAGGACATTACGAGATTTTGTTTGTGCATTTGGCAGTGGATCACGACACCATTGAGTTTTATCCTTAGCAGTCCAAATGTCGCCAGCACTTTGAGGCACAGACTCATCCTCAACACTTTCGTCTGAGTCGTATTCTTTTTCCTGCTCTATGACCATTTCTTGTTCAATGTCTGAATCTTCTTCAGTAACATCCACTTGTGGTACATAGTTTTCATCATCAGATGCAACATATGGTTCTTCCTCATGCTCAGAATCAGATTCTTCTAGCATTCGCATTATTTCGTCAGACGTAAATCTGTAAATATGAAAAAATGAAAATTAAATAATTTTCCGAAATACTACACAATACTACATTATTGGCTTTACACAAAGTGATACTAACCCGCAAACACGTTTTCTTGGATTATGGCGGAAACTAGATCCAGCATCACTATCACTCATGATGACTTGGTAGATGAATTTTGGCTTCGTAATTTAGTTCAGTAACACATTGCAAGTAGAATGAAACTCGATTCTAAAGTGCAGATAAAAAAGTAAATTATTTCTAGTGATAATTATTTATAAATGTCATTTATACATTATGTAAACCGTATACGGTTTCAGAATTTTCATTCCATCTTCAACTGTTTTTTCGACCAATAGGAAAATTGTAACAGAGCCACCATCTTTATTTTGTGCTGAATATAAGTAAAACATCGTAAAACAATATGTAGATACTAATTATTATCCATTTTTCGTATAAAAATCATACCTATAGTGATAAGTTTCATACAAAATATATGTAAGCCAAGTCCAGGCTCAAAGACAATTTCTGACTGTTCTGTCCCCACATAAGGCGAATGAAGGTATAACTGGCTGTTAGATGCTGTGAGACTTTCCTACCTTCATATCCAAGAAATTGAAGACTTCACAAGCCTAGAAATGTGTGTGCTCACAGCAATGAGATGAACAGCAAAATAGCTACTGAGAGGAGGGAGGCAGGAAGAGAAGTAGAAGCCACTCACAGTTTGAATCAACCTAATTGACAGCAACATAAGTGAGCAGTAACAACACTGGCCAATAGATATCAGCATAACATTTGTAGCTGAATGAACTTTAGTTTCTGAAACCAAGTAAAGGAGAAAGTCTTCCCACAGTGGAGGTATATATGAAGGTACAATTGTGCCTCTGCAGCCTGTTAACGTTGTAAAATTATGCAGCCTGACGAAGGTTATAGTAACAGCTACAGGACCTTCCAGAAAAGGACCAATGATAAACTGTTCCAGAACACAAGCAGTTTCAGGACCTTCCTGGTGGACCAATGGGAGTCGCTGCTGTAACCGAGCATGTGACCCCTGATCTCCAATGGGAGATCTTGCCCTGGTCATGCTCAGATGGAGAAACGAAGGACTTAGTCCCAAGACTGTCTGCTCCAGCACTGGTTATAATAGAGGAACCAGAAGAGGCAGCAACAAGCCTCTGCACAGTATTAGACTGAGCGAGACACTGGGACCGACGTCTCCGCTGAGCAGGCTCCACTGCGGCTGGTGATGGATGGGGACCGCAGCGGGACTGGTTCGAGATTCCCCTTGTGCAGCAGCGGGAACTCGATCCCTAACATTACTTCCCCTCCTGGGGCCCCCCCTTCATTGAGCCTTGCTGCGTTCAAAGGCAGCGATGAGCTGCAGAGCGTGAACGGGTTCGGCAGGCTCCCAGGACCTATCCTCCGGCCCATAACCCCTCCAATCCAGCAAATAAAATCTTTTGCCCCATACCACCTTACACCCTACAATGGCGTTCACCTCATGGTCGTCCGTAGACTAGCCCGATGTCCCGGCAGATGACTCGGAAAACCGGGACATGACCACGGGTTTCAGGAGGGATACGCGAAAGGTGTCGTAGATACCAAGGCGTGGTGGAAGAGCCAAATGGTATACCACAGGGTTAACCTGCTCGAGGACTTTGAAAGGACCCAGGTATCGGGGTGCCAACTTAGTGGACTCAACTCTCAGTGTGATGTTATGGGCGGAGAGCCACACCAAGTCCGCAGGAGCAAATGTCGGAGCGGGGCGCTGATGTGAGTCGGCGGAGGATCCTTTCCTCTCCTTGGAGGCCTGAATAGCATCCTGGGTACGGTCCCAAATGTCCAGTGCCTCCACAGCCCAGTCTGCCACCCTGGAGTCGGCGGAAGACACGGATGCTGACCGTAGTTTAGGAGGAATGGAGTCTGTCCTGTGGAGTCAGCCACAGCATTGTTTAGTGCAAACTCAGCCCACGGTAGCAAGGATGCCCAGTCATTCTGCCTGGCTGAGACAAAATGTTGTAGATAGGTGACCAAGGTCTGGTAGGCCCTCTTTACCAACCCATTCGTCTCGGGATGGTATGCTGAAGAGAGATTTAACTCAATACTGAGTAGACAACAAAGCTCTCTCCAGAACCGAGACTCAACTGGGGACCTCGATCACTGACAATTTTGTCCGGCATGCCATGTAGATGGAAGATGTGACTAACGAACAACGCTGCCAGAGCCCTGCAGAAGGTAACCGTGGTAGCGGCACCAGATGCACCATTTTAGAAAAATGGTCGGTGATTACCCAAATGATGGTGCAGCCCCGATACTTGGGTAAGCCCACCACAAAGTCCATCCCAACCATCTCCCAGGGCCTGTCTGCCACCGGCAAAGGGTAAAGTAACCCAGCTGGCCGTTGTCGAGGAGACTTATTCTTGGCGCATGAGACACACGCCCGAACATAGTCCCCAACGTCACGTACCATATGCGCCCACCAGTATGTCCTCGCCTGCAACTCAGATGTCCTCTTTGGTCCAAAGTGTCCACCCACCCTGGACGAATGTGCCCAAGAGAGTACCTCCGGTTGCAAATTGGTAGGCACAAAAGTCTTGCCCGGGGCACAGACTCTAGCGAGACCGGGGCCACTGTTCTCAGGCTCTCTGTGGGGACAATAAGCCGAGGCTCCTCCTCCTCCGCCGAGGACACCACAGAGCGAGAGAGAGCGTCGGCATGAATGTTCTTCTCTCCTGAGAGAACATGGAGTATGAAATGAAACCGGGAGAAGAACAAGGACCATCTGGCCTGGCGAGAATTAAACCGCTGGGCTGTCTGAAGATATACCAAATTCTTGTGGTTGGTGAAGACTTGGAAGGGAAAGCGAGCCCCCTCCAACAGATGTCTCCACTCAGAGAAAGCCAACTTGATAGCTAGCAACTCCCTGTCCCCAATGGAATAATTCCTCTCCTCTGGTGTTAAGGTCTTGGAGAAGAAGAAGCAAGAATGCTTTTGACCTTGAGCATCCTTTTGAAAGAGGACTGCTCCAGCACCAACTGATGAGGCATCCACCTCCAATATGAATGGCTTATCAACATCAGGGTGGTGTAGGATGGGAGCGCTAGCAAAATGAGACTTAATTGAGGTGAAAGCCTTGGAGACTTCTTCGGACCACAATTTGGGATTTGCTCCCTTCTTGGTGAGGGCTACCAAAGTTGAGAAATGGGGAATGAACTGGCGATAATAATTAATGAACCCCATAAAGCGCTGCACCGTTTTAAGGGAATGAGGTTCTTGCCAGTCCATCACAGCCTGTAGTTTGGCAGGATCCATAGCCAATCCCTGGGCGGAGATGTTATAGCCCAGGAATGGTAAAGACTCCTGCTCAAACACACATTTCTCCAACTTTGCATAAAGGGAATTTTCCCGCAAGATGTCGAAGACTCTGCAGACATCTCTCCGATGGGAGTCAATATCTGGAGAGAAGATGAGAATATCATCCAGATAGACTACGACCGAGGTGGAAAGCATATCCCGGAAGATGTCATTAACAAAGTCTTGGAAAACGGCTGGGGCATTACAGAGCCCGAAGGGCATCACCAGATATTCATAGTGCCCATCACTGGTATTAAAAGTCATCTACCATTCGTCCCCCTCACGGATGCAAATCAGGTTATAAGCACCCCGCAGGTCTAATTTGGTAAATATCCTTGCTCCCCGAAGCCTATCAAAGAGCTCAGAAATCAAGGGCAACGGGTATTTATTCTTAACGGTAATGGCGTTCAGACCCCTGTAATCGATGCATGAACGTAATTCTCCATTCTTCTTCTGAACAAAGAAGAACCCCGCCCCTGCAGGTGACACTGACTTCCTAATGAATCCTCTTTTTCAGATTTTCCTGAATGTATTGAGTCATAGCCTCCGTCTGTGGAAGAGAAAGGGGATAGACTCGTCCCTGAGGAGGTTCTGCTCCGGGCAAGAGGTCAATAGGACAGTCATAGGGACGGTGAGGCGGAAGGATCTCTGCAGCCTTCTTGGAGAACACGTCTGCATAAGCCCAATAGTATTTGGGAAGGGAAGTAAGATCTGCCGGTTTCTCTGTAGTAGCCACCTGAATGCATTCCCTCTTACATCTGCCTTTACACGACTCACTCCAACCCAATATCCTCCCAGAGATCCACTTAATATGTGGGGAATGGAATCAGAGCCAGGGCATCCCCAGCAATATCTCGTCTATTCCATCGGGAATGACAAGAAGTGAGATAATCTCCTGATGGGAAGGGGACATAGATAACGTGAAAGGGATGGTCTGATGTGTGATTTGTGAAGGCAGTGTCAACCCATTTACTACTCGAACAGTCACTGGTTTGGCGAGCATCACCAGAGGTATTGAGTGGTGGAGAGCAAAGGTAGAGGACATGAAATTTCCTTCTGCTCCAGAGTCCACACAAAGCATAACTGTTATAGTGGATGAGCCTAAATTGATTGTCCCCTTAAAGGACAACTTGGAGGCGTGTACTGCTGTGTCTAGTGAACACCCTCCAATGGTTACTAGACGCGGTCGTTTCCCGACCGCTGTGGACATTTATTAGCATTTTGCCCTAAGTATTGGCAAACATTACAAATCACAGGTACTCGAGCGGCCCGAGACTTAGGTCTCGCTCGAGAAACCTCCATGGCCTCAGGGGAATCGGGCGCCTGAACGAAAGATTCAAGAGGTCTGGCGAAGGTGGGCGCCAGCCGGAACCTCTGTCTACACTGGGTCCGCTCCAACCTCCGCTCGTTAAAACGGAGGTCAATGCGGGTAGATATGGTAATGAGCTCCTCCAGTGTGGCGAGAATCTCCCTGGTGGACAAGGCGTCCTTCACATGGTCTGCCAGTCCCCTCCAGTACACTGGTATAAGGACTTTATCTGGCCACTCCAGCTTAGAGGCCAGAGTCCGAAATTGGACTGCTAACTGGCTGACCATGGATGAACCCTGGGTGATTGCCAACAGTTGGAGAGCCGTATCGTGGGTGACACGAGGTCCTAAAAAGACCTGTCTCAGAGTGTCCAAGAAGAGAGGAGCACTCTGCACCACACGATCATCGCACTCCCACAACGGCGTTGCCCACTCCAACACCCTGCCCGACAAAAGGCATATGATAAAACCCACTTTCGCCTGCTCCGTAGGAAAACGTGTGGCCAGAAGCTCTAAATGTATGGAGCACTGACTCACGAAACCCCGACATTGTTTTCTGTCACCAGCAAACTTGTCTGGAAGTGGGAGGCGGGAAAAAGTCAGAGCAGGGGTAGCAGAGGACAAACTGGCTGCAGCCACACTAGCAGCCTGAACAGTGACTGCGGTAACATCCACAGCTGAGGTTGTGCGCTCTAGAGTCGCCAACCTACCCTCCAGCTGCTGGATGTACCACTGCAGACGCTGGTCGTCCACCATTTTACTAGCCAGACACTGGCGCTAGTATACTATTAGGGACTGCGGAACGCACCAAATAATTATAACCAATGGGTGCGTTCGCAGCCCGGGATCCACCGTGCAGGCAGAGCCTGCTGCTAGTAATGATGACAGGATATGGCGGTATAAGCGAGCTCTGTTACTTCATAGAGTCGCTGACATAGATGCTGAGACAGAGACTGTGTCCTGTTAACACCCAGAAGTACACAGATAACTGCTGTGAGGATAGCGGTCCGTGGTCATGCAGTCAGCAAGGCAAACAAGCAACTCCTCACCGGAGTAGCCGGTATTCTAGAGGCTATTTCAGCCAAGCCCTGAACACGTGCATACAAATCTCCTCACCGGAGGTGCTGGCATTCTAGGAGCTTATTTCAGCCGAGCCCTAACCACATGTGTGCATGATCACACTGGCGCAAAGCACATAACACAATTGATACTAGCGCATGGCGGAGCAGTCATGCGCTCCTTTTATAGTAACAGCTACAGGACCTTCCAGAAAAGGACCAATGAGAAACTGTTCCAGAACACAAGCAGTTTCAGGACCTTCCTGGCGGACCAATGGGAGTCGCTGCTGTAACCGAGCATGTGACCCCTGATCTCCAATGGGAGATCTTGCCCTGGGAATGCTCAGATGAAGAAACGAAGGACTTAGTCCCAAGACTGTCTGCTCCTGCACTGGTTATAATAGAGGAACCAGAAGAGGCAGCAACAAGCCTCTGCACAGTATTAGACTGAGCGAGACGCTGGGACCGACGTCTCCGCTGAGCAGGCTCCACTGCGGCCGGAGATGGATGGGGGACCACAGAGGGACTGGTTCGAGATTTCCCTTGTGCAGCAGCGGGAACTCGATCCCTAACAGGGGGTGGGCCAGGATGTGATGGCATCCACTTTCCCAGGCTCTGGCTTCAGAACCCCCCGCACACCTGGTGACCCAGGTAAAGGACCTCGCTCATGCGCAGCTGGCACTTTTCTGGCTTGATGGTCAAACCTGCCCGGTGGATCCGCTTAAGCACCTGTGTCAGATACTCTAAGTGATCCTCACATGTGGGACTGAAGATGGCAATTTCGTCCAGGTACGCAGCTGCGTACCCTTCAAGTCCTTGGAGCAGCGTGCTGACTATCCGATGATCCCTACACTGTGACATCCCTTCAGATATTTGTAAACAGCTATTACGTCTCCTCTTAGCCTTCTTTTTTACAAGCTAAACATTCCCAGATCGTTTAATCGTTCCTCCTACTTTGCAGTCCACTCACCATCTGGGTAGCTCTTCTCTGAACTTGCTCAATGTGTTTTTTAAATTATCATGCCGTGAACTGGATATAGTATTTCAGATGTGGCCTGACCAAGGAGGAGTAGAGGGAGATAATTACTTTATGTGATATAGACTCTATTACTCTCTTAATGCATCCTAAAACTGTTTGCCTATTTTGCTACTGCATCACACTGTTGATTCATGTGCAGTCTGTGCTCTACTAGTAAACCCAAGTCTTTCTCACAAGTGCTGTTGCTTAGTTCTATTTCTCCCATTCTGTAGATGTACTTTTTGCTTTTCTTGCCCAGATTGGCACACGGAAAACAAAGTCAAGATACTCAGAGTATAATCCAAAATTAATAAATACATTTTATTAGAATTATTTTAAAATATAAATTTAAAACACAGAGACTACACAACACAAAGGGGGAGCAAAATGACAGACAAATATAATTTGTGAAAGGGCAATTAAATCCCAAAGTGTATACAAAAGCCAGATAAATAATATGTAGAAAAGGTGCCTCTAAGATCCACACGATATCAATGAATGGAGTAATCCTAAACAATAGTCCGAAAAATTGGGAAAACTTTGAAAGTGTCCCCAAGTGCAGTTGCAAAAACCATCAAGCGTTACAAAGAAACTGGCTCACATGAGGACCGCCCCAGTAAAGGAAGACCAAGAGTCACCTCTGCTTCTGAGGAAAAGTTTATTTGAGTCACCAGCCTCAGAAATCGCAGGTTTAAAGCAGCTCAGATTATAGACCAGGTCAATGCCACACAGAGTTCTAGCAGTAGACACATCTCTACAACAACTGTTAAGAGGAGACTTTGTGCAGCAGGCCTTCATGGTAAAATAGTTGCTGGAAACCACTGCTACGGACAGGCAACAAGCAGAAGAGACTTGTTTGGGCTAAAGAACACAAGGAATGGACACTAGACCAGTGGAAATCTGTGCTTTGGTCTGATGAGCCTAAATTTGAGATCTTTGGTTCCAACCACCGTGTCTTTATGCGACGCAAAAAAGGTGAACGAATGGACTCTACATGCCTTGGTTCACATCGTGAAGCATGGAGGAGGAGGTGTGATGTTGTGGGGGTGCTTTGCTGGTGACACTGTTGGAGATTTATTCAAATTTGAAGGCATACTGAACCAGCATGGCTACCATAGCATCTTGCAGCGGCATGCTATTCCATCCGGTTTGCCTTTAGTTGGGCCATTATTTATTTTTCAACAGGACAATGACCTCAAACACACCTCCAGGCTGTGTAAGGGCTATTTGACCAAGAAGGAGAGTGATGGGGTGCTATGCCAGATGACCTGGCCTCCACAGTCACCAGACCTGAACCCATTCGAGATGATTTGGGGTGAGCTGGACCGCAGAGTGAAGGCAAAAGGGCCAACAAGTGCCAAGCATCTCTGGGAATTCCTTCAAGACTGTTGGAAGACCATTTCCGGTGACTACCTCTTGAAGCTGAGAATGCCAAGAGTGTGCAAAGCAGTGATCAAAGCAAAAGTTGGCTACTTTGAAGAACCTAAAATAAAGACATATTTTCAGTTGTTTCACACTTTTTTGTTAAGTATATAATTCCACATGTGTTAATTCATAGTTTTGATGCCTTCAGTGTGAATGTACAATTTTCATAGTCATGAAAATACTGAAAAATCTTTAAATGAGGTGTGTCCAAACGTTTGGGCTGTACTGCATATACACTGCTCAAAAAAAATAAAGGGAACACTTAAACAATAGAATATAACTCCAAGTAAATCAAACTTCTGTGAAATCAAACTGTCCACTTAGAAAGCAACACTGATTGACAATCAATTTCACATGCTGTTGTGCAAAGGGAATAGACAACAGATGGAAATTATTGGCAATTATCAAGACACACTCAATAAAGGAGTGGTTCTGCAGGTGGGGACCACAGACCACATCTCAGTACCAATGCTTTCTGGCTGATGTTTTGGTCACTTTTGAAAGTTGGTTGTGCTTTCACACTCGTAGTAGCATGAGACGGACTCTACAACTGACACAAGTGGCTCAGGTATTGCAGCTCATCCAGGATGGCACACCATTGCGAGCTGTGGCAAGAATGTCTGCTGTGTCTGTCAGCGTAGTGTCCAGAGGCTGGAGGCGCTACCACGAGACAGGCCAGTACACCAGGATGTGGAGTGGCCCGTAGGAGGGCAACAACCCAGCAGCAGGACCGCTACCTCCGCCTTTGTGCAAGGAGGAACAGGAGGAGCACTGCCAGAGCCCTGCAAAATGACCTCCAGCATGCCACAAATGTGCATGTGTCTGCACAAACGTTTAGAAACCAACTCCATGAGGATGGTCTGAGTGCCCGACGTCCACATATGGGGGTTGTGCTCACAGCTCAACACCGTGCAGGACGCTTGCCATTTGCCACAGAACACCAGGATTGGCAAATTCTCCACTGGCAGCCAGTGATCATCACAGATTAAAGCAGGTTTACACTGAGCACATGTGAGAGAAATGACAGAGTCTGGAGACGCCGTGGAGAGCGATCTGCTGCCTGCAACTCCTTCAGCATGACCAGTTTGGCAGTGGGTCAGTAATGGTGTGGGGTGGCATTTCTTTGGAGGGGCGTACAGGCCTCCATGTGCTCGCAAGAGGTAGCCTGACTGCCATTAGGTACCGAGATGAATCCTCAGACCCTTTGTGAGACCATATTGCTGGTGTGGTTGGCTCTGGGTTCCTCCTAATGCAGGACAATGCCAGACCTCATGTGGCTGGAGTGTGTCAGCAGTTCCTGCAAGATGAAACATTGCAGCTATGTACTGGCCACCTGTTCCCCAGAACTGAATCCAATTGAGCACATTTGTGACATCATGTCTCACTCCATCCACCAACATCATGTTGCACCACAGACTGTCCAGGAGTTGTCGGATGCTTTAGTCCTGGTCTGGAGGAGATCCCTCAGGAGACCTTCCACCGCCACATCAGAAGCATGCCCAGGCATTTTAGGCAGGTCATACAGGCATGTGGAGGCCACACACTACTGAGCATTATTTTGACTTGCTTTAAGGACATTACATTCCTCTTTCCTGGGTGACTCCAAATACAGGCCTCCATTGGTTAATAAATTTGATTTCCGTTGATAATTTTTGTGTGATTTTGTTGTCAGCACATTCCAATTTTTTCCTAACACAAACTACTAAATTGATTAAACACTGACATATATAAATCGTTTTCATATGGCATGGTTTACTATATGAAAAACCATGTGTCATTTCATGTCGGGTTCGGTAAATGATTTTACTGAAGCCGCAATTGATTTAGCGGCTATTATGCTATGTAGAACTCTATGAAATAAAATATATATAAAAGTGTCTCAATGACATGTATATATATATATATATATACAGTATATATGTAGTCCATGTGAATATATATTTATTCTTTTGTTTGTGTTTAACCTGTCAGGAGCATGCCCAGTTAAAAAAAGCAAATCTGTCACCGGAATCCGTCATTTGACGGATGACGACGGATCCTGCGCCCATAGGATCCATTATAGCAAACAGCAGACAGTGACGGATCCGTCACTGTCCGATTTTTCGACGGAGACAAAAAATGTTGCTTTGTGCATTTATCTGGCCACCGGACAAACAATTTTTTTACAGATCCGGAGAATGATGGATGAAACATAAGGCCATCGTTGCAATCCGGTGCTAATAAAAAGTCAATGAGGAAAAAACGGATCAGGTGGCATTAGTCCGCCGGATCCATTTTTTCAAAATTCGCCGGATTGTGACTGTTACAGAAAAACTGATGTGTGAAAGAGGCCTTAAACAAATACGGGTAGGGTCAGATGAACGCAGCAGGCAGATCAGGAACTCACCAGAGCCAGCTAAACAGCCAAAGGTAAGCATATAACTGGCCTGTACCAGGTTGCAGCACAGAGACATAGCAGACGAACACAAGAACGACGCAGGGAAAATTACCCCTGACATGACCAGACGGGAAAGGACAGACAAGACATAAATTTGGCATGGATCATGACACCAGGTTATGTAGTTTTCGTTTTTTATTTAATGCAATTATTTACCCAATATGATATTTAGCATGCAAAAAAATAAATATATAAAATCCACTACAGGGTTAAATCTTTTTATCATTTAATTTTGCATAATGGTGATTGCCTTATTAGAATATATGCTCCTAAACATTCACTACTAACACTTAAAACTAATTTAATGATTGCATTAGTTTTCTAGTCTTGCTATATTTCAAAGTTCTCAGAACGAAAGCACTGATGATGAAACTAATATCTGTAGCAATTTCCCCTGATAAATACAAAATAGATTAAGAGATTGTGTTATGCAGGTGAGTGACTAAATTAATTGATTTGTTACGGTAGGTAATCCCAAGTGATAAAGATATAATGAAGTCCGTAAAGTATATATTGTGTTTAGTAAATATCATACGTGTAT
>JARQOD010005693.1:0-46680 GCA_033576555.1 Oophaga sylvatica
TACTTTACTTTCGATTGACTGCTTGACCACATTTCCAGTAAAGTTTGCACTGGCTGACTATAAAATTTACACTAGTCTAAGGACTGACCACAGCATTTATGCTAGTTGTGGAATTTCTGACAACATTTCTAGAATACCAAAAAACTATAGACTGAATGACCACAACACTTACACTAGAATGTGGACTTATTGACCACTTTTACAATGGACTGTGGACTGGCCTGCAAAAATTTTACACTAGTTTATGGACTGAATGCCCATAGCATTTAAACTAGGTGTGGACTGCCTTACCACATTTCCAGTAAAGTTTTGATTGCCATACTATAACATTTACACTAGTTTAAAGACTGGAAAACGACAGCATTTATGCTAGGTGGGACTGTCTGACCACATTTCATGTAAACTGTAGTTCAACTATAACATTTACAGAAGACTGTAGAATGACTGAACATAACATATACAGTAAACTATTGAATGACTGACTACAGCTTTCACACTAAATTGGCCACAGTCTTTATACCTGATATAAGTAATTTTAGCCCTAGTATGTTATATTTTTCTTTATGTATAGCATGTAGCAGGAACCTATTATCACACCTTTGATTATTTACAGGTGACTGAAGCCCAGTGAGTTGGTGGAATGTGACATTTTTACTTGTGGATTTCAAGAAAAGAATAAGAAAAATTTCAAAACAGGTAATTAATATTTATATTAATTACTGATAATCGTCGGTTTAGGCATAACTTCTAGGCCTGCCGAGGTGTAATAACACCTTCCTGGTACATGAGAATATACTGTTTGTGTTTTTCACATGTATATCTTCTATACCCAACTCCTAGCATAACATAACTATATCTCAGTACAGAGGTAAGGAACATTTCTTCTCCTTATCCTCTGTCTTCTCAAATAAGAAAATGTTCCTATTTGTCATAGATTAGGCTTCTTATCAGCAGTATAACATTCAATGCCTCGTCTATAAGATACGGATATCATCATTTACTCTAGACTGTGAACCGACTGACCACTTCATTTACACTAGACAATGGACTGTCTGACCACAGGATTTATATTAGACTGTGCACCAACTGACAACATGATTTACACTAGAATGTGGACAGACTGACCTCAGAATTTAAACCAGACTGTGGACTGATTGACCACAGTATTTATTCCAGACTGTGGACCGACTGACAACATGATTTACACTAGACTATGGACTGACTGACCACAGTATTTATACTAGACTATGCACTGCCTGATCAAAGAATTTATAATAAACTCTGGACTGACTGACCATATCATTTACACTACACTGTGGACTGACTGGACACATTTACAGTAGACCTTGGACTTGACGGACCAAAACTTTCACACTAGCCTGTGGATGAATGATCAGAGCATTTACATTAGTCTGAAGACGGACTAACCACAGCATTTACACTATGTTTGGACTGCATAGCCACATTTTAAGAAGACTATGGGCTGACTGAGCACAGCATTTGCACTTGTTTAAGGACTTACTGACCATGTCATTTACTTTCGATTTGGACTGCTTGACCACATTTCCTGTAAAGTTTGCACTAACTGACTGTAAAATTTTACACTAGTCTAAGGACTGAATGACCACAGCATTTATGCTAGGTGTGGAATTTCTGACCACATTTCCTTTATACCAGAAGACTATTGACTGAATGACCACAACATTTACGTCAGAATGTGGTCTGACTGACATCTTTTAAAATGGACTGTGGAGTGGTGGACAAAAACTTTTACACTAGTTTATGGACTGAATGACCATAGCATTTAAACTAGGTGTGGACTGCCTTACCACATTTCCAGTAAAGTTTTGATTGCCATACTATAACATTTACACTAGTTTAAAGAACTGGCTGACGACAGCATTTATGCTTGGTGTGGACTGTCTGACCACATTTCATGTAAACTGTAGTCTAACTATAACATTTACAGAAGACAGTAGAATGACTGAAGATAACATATACAGTAAACTATCGAATGACTGACTACAGCTTTCACACTAAACTGGCCACAGTCCTCATAGCTGAGATAAGTAATTTTAGCCCTAGGGTGTTATATTTTTCTTTGTGTATAGCATGTAGCAGGAACCTATTATCACACCTTTGATTATTTACAGGTGACTGAAGCCCAGTGAGATGGTGGAATGTGACATTTTTACTTGTGGATTTCAAGAAAAGAATAAGAAAAATCTCATAACAGGTAATTAATATTTATATTAATTACTGATAATCGTCGGTTTAGGCATAAGTTCTAGGCCTGCGAGGTGTAATAACACCTTCCTGGTACATGAGAATATACTGTTTGTGTTTTTCACATGTATATCTTCTATACCCAATCTCCTAGTATAACATAACCATATCTCAGGTACAGAGGTAAGGAACATTTCTTCTCCTTATCCTCTGTCTTCTAAAATAAGAAAATGTTCCTATTTGTCATAGAATAGGCTTCTTATCAGCAGTATAACATTCAATGCCTCGATTATAAGATACGGATATCATCATTTACTCTAGACTGTGGAGCGACTGACCACGGAATTTCCACTAGACTGTGGACTGACTAACAACAACATTTACACTAGACTGTGAACCAACTGAACACAGAATTTACACTAGAGTGTGGACTGATTGACGACAGTATTTATACCAGACTTTGGACCGGCTGACCAAAGCATTTACAATAGACTGTGAACCGACTGACCACTTCATTTACACTAAACTATGTACTGACTGACCATAGGATTTATACTAGACTGTGGACTGACTGACAACATGATTTACACTAGAATGTGGACTGACTGACCACAGCATTTATATGAGACCAAGGACCGCCTTACCAAAGAATTTATAATAGACTCTGGACTGACTGACCACATCATTTACACTACACTGTGGACTGTCTGGACACATTTACAGTAGACCTTGGAATTGACTGACCAAAACTTTCACACTAGCCTGTGGATGAATGATCAAAGCATTTACATTAGTCTGAAAACTGACTAACCACAGCATTTACACTATGTATGGACTGCCTGGCCACATTTCAAGAAGACTTTGGGCTGACTGAGCACAGCATTTGCACTTGTTTAAGGACTTACTGACCATGTCATTTACTTTCAATTTGGACTGCTTGACCACATTTCCAGTAAAGTTTACACTGGCTGACTATAAAATTTACACTAGTCTAGGGACTGACTGACCACAGCATTTATGCTAAGTGTGGAATTTCTGAAAACATTTCTAGAAGACCAGAAGACTATAGACTGAATGACCAAAACATTTACACTAGAATGTGGACAGACTGACCACTTTTACAATGGACTGTGGACTGGCCTGCAAAAACTTTTACACTAGTTAATGGACTGACTGACCATAGCATTTAAACTAGGTGTGGACTGCTTGACCACATTTGCAGTAAAGATTTGACTGCCTGACTATAACATTTACACAAGTCTAAGGATTGACTGACCACAGTATTTATGCTAGGTGTGGAATTTCTTACCACATTTCCAGTATACCAGAAGTCTATTGACTGAATGACCACAACATTTATGTCAGAATGTGGACTGACTGACCTCTTTTACAATGGACTGTGGAGTGGTGGACAAAAACTTTTACACTAGTTTATGGACTGAATGACCATAGCATTTAAACTAGGTGTGGACTGCCTTACCACATTTCCAGTAAAGTTTTGATTGCCATACTGTAACATTTACACTAGTTTTAAGACTGGCTGACGACAGCATTTATGCTAGGTGTGGACTGTCTGACCACATTTCATGTAAACTGTAGTTCAACTATAACATTTACAGAAGACAGTAGAATGACTGAACATAACATATACAGTAAACTATTGAATGACTGACTACAGCTTTCACACTAAATTGGCCACAGTCTTTATACCTGAGATAAGTAATTTTAGCCCTAGTATGTTATATTTTTCTTTGTGTATAGCATGTAGCAGGAACCTATTATCACACCTTTGATTATTTACAGGTGACTGAAGCCCAGTGAGTTGGTGGAACGTGACATTTTTACTTGTGGATTTCAAGAAAAGAATAAGAAAAATCTCAAAAAAGGTAATTAATATTTATTGTTATGATTTGGTAGCTGAGGAGAGCAAGCAAAAAAGAAAATACACCAGAGAGGTTGGAATCTATGGGATTGCAGTTCGCTGACTAACCACCACAACTAAAGGCAGCCGTGGAGCGTACCTACGTTAGTCCTAGACGCCTCGACACAGCCTGAGAAGCTAACTACACCTAAAGACAGAAAGAGGAAAACTATCTGCCCCGGAGCAGATCCCCAAAGAACATAGAAAGCCCCCAAACATGTAATGGCGGTTAGACAAGGGGAAATACAGACACAGACAGAAAATAGTATGAGCAAACGTTGGGCCCAAACTTCCTAAATAGAAAAGGATAGGAAGGACACTTACTGCAATCCCAAAAAACCCTGAAAAGTACCAACTCTACTAATTACAAAAACACCTGAGATCACACGACCTCTACTACCTAAATTAGTTCTCTGTTGTAACAAAAACTAAACAGCAGCCACTGAAAAAACTGGAAAAGGCAAATGAACAAACAACAGTGGCTGAACTAAACTGAGAGGAGCACAAGCCCCCGGAGGGGACACGGCAGACCCCCACAGAAGTGCAGGACAAAATGCAAAAAGCAAGCACAAAAAACTAAAAGAAGAAAATGTCTTATCTGTTAGCAGAAGATGCAGGCACGAAACAGCAAGCTACAAAGTGAACAGGAATCAAAGATGAGACCAGAACAATTGATCACCGGCAACCCTGATGGGAGGGAACCTCCCTAATATAAGACCAGTAAGTAACACCTGATCGCCAATCTTCACAATCTTCATTGGATAGTTCAGTACTGTTTGTAACCACCAGAGGGAGCTTCTGCTCAGAATTCATTTCTAGCACATTCACAACAATTTATATTAATTACTGATAATCGTCGGTTTAGGCATAAGTTCTAGGCCTGCCGAGGTGTAATAACACCTTCCTGGTACATGAGAATATACTGTTTGTGTTTTTCACATGTATATCTTCTATACCCAACTCCTAGTATAACATAACCATATCTCAGGTACAGAGGTAAGGAACATTTCTTCTCCTTATCCTCTGTCTTCTAAAATAAGAAAATGTTCCTATTTGTCATAGAATAGGCTTCTTATCAGCAGTATAACATTCAATGCCTCGATTATAAGATACGGATATCATCATTTACTCTAGACTGTGGAGCGACTGACCACGGAATTTCCACTAGACTGTGGACTGACTAACAACAACATTTACATAGACTGTGAACCAACTGAACACAGAATTTACACTAGACTGTGGACTGATTGACGACAGTATTTATACCAGACTTTGGACCGGCTGACCAAAGCATTTACAATAGACTGTGAACCGACTGACCACTTCATATACACTAAACTATGGACTGACTGACCACAGGATTTATACTAGACTGTGGACTGACTGACAACATGATTTACACTAGAATGTGGACTGACTGACCACAGTATTTATATGAGACCATGGACCGCCTTACCAAAGAATTTATAATAGTCTCTGGACTGACTGACCACATCATTTACACTACACTGTGGACTGACTGGACACATTTACAGTAGACCTTGGAATTGACTGACCAAAACTTTCACACTAGCCTGTGGATGAATGATCAGAGCATTACATTTTTACTTGTGGATTTCAAGAAAAGAATAAGAAAAATCTCAAAACAGATAATTAATATTTATATTAATTGCTGATAATAGTCGGTTTAGGCATAAGTTCTAGGCCTGCCGAGGTGTAATAACACCTTCCTGGTACATGAGAATATACTGTTTGTGTTTTTCACATGTATATCTTCTATATCCAACTCCTAATATAACATAACTATATCTCAGGTACAGAGGTAAGGAACATTTCTTCTCCTTATCCTCTGTCTTCTAAAATAAGAAAATGTTCCTATTTGTCATAGATTAGGCTTCTTATCAGCAGTATAACATTCAATGCCTCGACTATAAGATACGGATATCATCATTTACTCTAGACTATGGAGCTACTGACCAACGAATTTCCAATAGACTGTGGACTGACTAGCAACAACATTTACACGAGACTATTGACTGACTGACCAAAGCATTTCCTCTAGACTGTGGATGGACTAACAACAACATGTACAGTAGACTGTCAACCGACTGACCACTTCATTTACACTAGACAATGGACTGACTGACCACAGGATTTATATTAGACTGTGCACCAACTGACAACATGATTTACACTAGAATGTGGACAGACTGACTTCAGCATTAAACCAAACTGTGGACTGATTGACCACAGTATTCATTCCAGACTGTGGACCGACTGACAACATGATTTACACTAGACCGTGGACTGACTGACCACAGTATTTATACTAGACTATGCACCGCCTGATCAAAGAATTTACAATAGACTCTGGACTGACTGACCATATCATTTACACTACACTGTGGACTGACTGGACACATTTACAGTAGACCTTGGACTTGATGGACCAAAACTTTCACACTAGCCTGTGGATGAATGATCAGAGCATTTACATTAGTCTGAAGACTGACTAAGCACAGCATTTACACTATGTTTGGACTGCCTGGCCACATTTCAAGAAGACTATGGGCTGACTGAGCACAGCATTTGCACTTGTTTAAGGACTTACTGACCATGTCATTTACTTTCGATTTGGACTGCTTGACCACATTTCCAGTAAAGTTTACACTGACTGACTATAAAATTTACACTAGTCTAAGGACTGAATGACCACAGCATTTATGCTAGGTGTGGAATTTCTGACCACATTTCCAGTATACCAGAAGACTATTGACTGAATGACCACAACATTTACGTCAGAATGTGGTCTGACTGACATCTTTTAAAATGGACTGTGGAGTGGTGGACAAAAACTTTTACACTAGTTTACGGACTGAATTCCCATATCATTTAAACTAGGTGTGGACTGCCTTACCACATTTCCAGTAAAGTTTTGATTGCCATACTATAACATTTACACTAGTTTAAAGACTGGCTGACGACAGCATTCATGATAGGTGTGGACTGTCTGACCACATTTCATGTAAACTGTAGTCTAACTATAACATTTACAGAAGACAGTAGAATGACTGAAGATAACATATACAGTAAACTATCGAATGACTGACTACAGCTTTCACACTAAACTGGCCACAGTCTTTATAGCTGAGATAAGTAATTTTAGCCCTAGTGTGTTATATTTTTCTTTGTGTATAGCATGTAGCAGGAACCTATTATCACACCTTTGAATATTTACAGGTGACTGAAGCCCAGTGAGATGGTGGAATGTGACATTTTTACTTGTGGATTTCAAGAAAAGAATAAGAAAAATCTAATAACAGGTAATTAATATTTATATTAATTACTGATAATCGTCGGTTTAGGCATAAGTTCTAGGCCTGCCGAGGTGTAATAACACCTTCCTGGTACATGAGAATATACTGTTTGTGTTTTTCACATGTATATCTTCTATACCCAACTCCTAGTATAACATAACCATATCTCAGGTACAGAGGTAAGGAACATTTCTTCTCCTTATCCTCTGTCTTCTAAAATAAGAAAATGTTCCTATTTGTCATAGAATAGGCTTCTTATCAGCAGTATAACATTCAATGCCTCGATTATAAGATATGGATATCATCATTTACTCTAGACTGTGGAGCGACTGACCACGGAATTTCCACTAGACTATGGACTGACTAACAACAACATTTACACTAGACTGTGAACCAACTGAACACAGAATTTACACTAGACTGTGGACTGATTGACGACAGTATTTATACCAGACTTTGGACCGGCTGATCAAAGCATTTACAATAGACTGTGAACCGACTGACCACTTCATTTACACTAGACTATGGACTGACTGACCACAGGATTTATACAAGACTGTGGACTGACTGACAACATGATTTACACTAGAATGTGGACTGACTGACCACAGTATTTATATGAGACCATGGACCGCCTTTGTTGTGAATGGGTTTGAGATGAGTTCTGAGCAGAGGCTCCCTCTGGTGGTTACAAGCGGTACTAGTGAGGATTGGGAATCAGGTGTTACTGATTGGTCTTATTTAAGGGAATCATTTTCCCATCAGGGTTGCCGGTGATCAATTGTTCTGGTCTGAATCCTTCTTTCCAGTTTCCCTTGTAGCCTGCTGTGTGGTGTCTGCATCTCCTGCTATCAGATAAGACAATTTCTTATTTTGTGTTTTTGCTATATTTTTGCATTTTGTCCTGCACTTCTGTGGGGCCTTCTGGGTCCCCTCCGGGGGCTTTTGCCCTCTCAGTTTAGTCCAGCCACTGTGTTTTGTACTTTTGCTTTTTGCAGTTTTTTCAGTGGCTGCTGTTTTTGTTACACCAGAGAACTAATTTAGGTGGTAGAGGTCGTGTGATCTCAGGTGATTTTGAAATTAGTAGAGTTGGTGTTTTTCAGGGTTTTCTGGGATTGCAGTAAGTACCCTTCCTGTCCTTTTCTATTTAGATAGTTTGGGCCCCAGCGTTTGCTCATACTATTTTCTTTCTGTGTCAGTATTTCCTCTTGTCTAACCGCCATTACATGTTTGGGGGCTTTCTATTATCTTTGGGGTTCTGCTCCGGGGCAGATAGCTTTCCTATTTCTATCTTTAGGTGTAGTTAGTTTCTCAGGCTGTGACGAGGCGTCTAGGACCATCGTAGGAACGCTCCACGGCTGCCTCTAGTTGCGGTGGTTAGTCAGGGTACTGCAATCTCATAGATTCCAACTGCTCTGGTGTATTTCCTTTTTTACCTGCACTCCTCAGCTACCGTAACATAACAGTATCACCGGCCATAAAAATTGTATTGTACTCACAGAAGGGAAAAAATATTTGAAGGAAGAAAAGTTGTCAGAGATATTTTTCTGTTTGTTGCATTTTTTTTTTTTTTTTTTCCCTCTGTATCTCTGGGTGCTGGGGAGGATCTTTTCTCCCAATGGAGTTTGCACAGTTGTCTGGCCGTGTGGATCAGCTTGCCACTGAGGTTCAGAGTATTGCTGCATATCTTGCTAGGTTGCCTGTTGTGGAACCTAGGATTCCCATGCCAGATTTGTTTTCAGGGGATCGAGCTAAGTTTCAGAATTTCAAAAATAATTGTAAATTGTTTCTTGCCTTAAAATCTAAGTCCTCAGGAAACGCAGCGCAGCAGGTTCAAATTGTCATCTCTCTCCTGCGCGGCGATCCTCAGGATTGGGCTTTTTCCCTCACACCTGGGGATCCTGTTTTGAGTGATGTTGATGCATTTTTTCAGGCTTTGGGGTTATTGTACGATGAGCCTAATGTCACTGATCAAGCTGAAAAAGCCTTGTTGGCATTAAATCAGGGGCTTGATGACGCTGAGTTATACTGTCAGAGATTCCGTAGGTGGGCAGTCCTGACCAAATGGAATGACGACGCTTTGGCGGCCCTTTTCCGGAAGGGTCTGTCGGATAATGTAAAGGATGTTATGGTGGGATTCCCTGTCCCCTCTGGTCTCAATGATTCTATGTCATTAGCGATTCAAATTGACAGACGTTTGCGTGAGCGGAGAAGTATGCGTGGAGTGGTGTTGCCTTGTGAGCCAGCTGCTGAGCCCATGCAGTGTGATGGAGTGGTGTCTGGGGCACAGCGTCATGAGTTTCAAAGCGCAATGGGTTATGTTTCTACTGTGGTGATGCCTCTCATGCTATTTCAGTCTGCCCTAAGCGGGGAAGACGTTTTGCACGCTCAGTTGTCTTGGGTAGTGTTCAGACTAAGTTTTTATTAACTGTCACTCTGATATGCTCTCTGTCCTCATTTTCTGCTCAGGCTTTCGTTGATTCTGGAGCAGCTATTAACCTGATGGATTATGATTTTGCTAAACGTTGTGGATTTCCCTTGATACCCCTACAGAAGTCTATTCCCCTACTGGGGATCGATTCTACCCCTTTGGCTGAGAATAAACCCCAGTTTTCTACTCAGGTGATAATGAGGGTTGAACCTGATCACCAGGAGTGCTGCAAATTTTTGGTTCTATATAATCTGCATGACATTATCGTGCTGGGTTTCCCCTTGGTTACAGTCTCATAATCCTGTTTTGGATTGGAAATCTGTGTCTGTAACCAGTTGGGGCTGCCAATGTGTTAATACCAACACTCCTGTTTTTTCTGCCTCCCCCCAGGCTGAGGATGTTCCTGACTTTTTGTTTGATTTTTCTGATGTGTTTAGCGAAAGTAAATCTGCATCCTTACCTCCCCATAGGAGCTATGACTGCGCTATTGAATTAGTGCCAGGTAGTAAATTCCCTAAGGGTCGCCTTTTTAACTTGTCTGTACCTGAACATGACGCTATGCGGTCTTATATCAAGGAATCATTGGAGAAGGGTCATATCAGACCATCCTCTTCACCCTTAGGTGCCGGTTTTTTCTTTGTGGCCAAAAAAGATGGTTCATTAAGGCCGTGTATTGATTATCGTCTCTTGAACAATATTACTGTGAAATATCAATACCCGTTACCCTTGATTTCTGACCTGTTTTCCAGGGTGAAAAACGCTACTTGGTTTACCAAGCTTGACCTCAGGGGGGCGTATAACCTTATTCGCATTAAGCACGGGGATGAATGGAAGACGGCATTTAACACCCCTGAAGGGCATTTTGAGTACCTTGTGATGCCCTTTGGGCTCACTAATGCTCCTTCGTCTTCCAGTCCTTCATGAATGACATTTTCAGGGATTTTGTGGACAAGTTTCTGATTGTTTATTTGGATGATATCTTGATTTTTTCTAATGACTGGGACTCTCATGTGAAACATGTTCGAACTGTATTCCAGATTTTGAGAGAGAATGCTCTGTATGTGAAGGGATCAAAGTGTCTTTTTGGCGTACAGAAGATCTCATTTCTGGGATTCATTTTGTCCCCATCTGTTATTGAAATGGACCCGGTCAAGGTTCAGGCCATCTGTGATTGGGTCCAACCTACTTCATTAAAGGCTCTTCAGAGATTTTTGGGTTTTGCCAATTTTTATCGTAAATTTATTGGTAATTTCTCTGTTATTGTTAAACCATTAACTGATTTGACCAGAAAGGGTTCTGATGTGGTGAATTGGCCTCCTGAGGCAGTCTCTGCGTTTCAGGAACTTAAGCAGAGATTCACTTCTGCTCCTGTTCTACGGCAGCCTGATGTTTCTCTGCCATTTCAGGTGGAGGTTGATGCCTCTGAAATTGGGGCAGGTGCCGTTTTGTCCCAAAAAGATCCAGAGACCTCTAAAAGTAACCCTTGTGCCTTTTTCTCTCGAAAATTTTCTCCTACTGAACGTAATTATGACGTGGGTAATCGGGAGTTATTGGCCATGAAGTGGGCTTTTGAAGAGTGGAGACATTGGCTGGAGGGAGCCAAACATCAGGTGGTGATCCTTACGGACCATAAGAATCTGGTCTATCTGGAATCTGCCAAGCGACTCAATCCTAGACAGGCCAGGTGGGCCTTGTTTTTCACACGTTTTAATTTTGTGGTTTCCTTTCTTCCTGGCACTAAGAATGTTAAGGCGGATGCCCTCTCGAGGAGTTTCCTTGCGGACTCTCCTGAGCTATCTGATCCCTCTGTTATTTTGAAGGAGGGTGTAGTTCTTTCCGCCATCTCGCCTAATTTGAGACTTGCTCTGGAGGGGTGTCAGGAGGATAGGCCCGAGCGCTGCCCTGTTGGAAAATTGTTTGTCCCGGACCAATGGAAAAAGAGTGTGATGTCTGAGATTCATTGTTCCGCATTGGCTGGGCATCCCGGAATTTTTGGTACCAGAGACTTGGTTAGTCGGTCCTTTTGGTGGCCTACCTTGTCTCGCGATGTCAGGGAATTTGTGCAGTCCTGCGGGACTTGCTCTCGCTCCAAGCCTTGCTCTCGCTCTAGTGGTTTGTTGATGCCATTGCCTGTGCCCAAGAGACCATGGACCCATATCTCTATGGATTTCATTTCCGATCTTCCTGTTTCTCAGAGAATGACCACCATCTGGGTAATTTGTGATAGGTTTTCCAAAATGATACATCTTGTGCCATTACCTAAGTTGCCTTCCTCCTCTGAATTGGTGCCGTTGTTCCTTCAGCACGTGGTTCGTTTACACGGCATTCCTGAGAACATTGTGTCTGACAGAGGAGTCCAGTTTGTTTCCAGATTTTGGAGGACTTTTTGTTCTAAACTGGGTGTTCAATTGTCTTTCTCCTCGGCATTTCATCCTCAGACCAATGGTCAAACTGAGAGAACAAACCAGACATTGGAGACTTATCTAAGATGCTTTGTGTCTGCTGATCAGGATGACTGGGTCTCTTTTTTGCCTTTGGCTGAGTTTGCTCTTAATAATAGGGCTAGCTCTGCCACTTTGATGTCTACGTTTTTCTGTAATTCTGGGTTTCACCCTCGATTTTCTTCAGGACAGACGGAGGCTTCTGTCTGTCCAGGTGTTGACTCTGTTGTTGAGCGTATGCAGCAGATTTGGGACCAGGTAGTGGAGAGGTTGTCCCTCTCTCAGGAGAAGGCCCAGCGGTTTGCTAACCGGCATAGGACTGATGGTCCTCGGTTTAAAGTGGGGGACTTGGTCTGGTTGTCCTCAAAGAATATTCCTATGAGAGTAGCATCTCCTAAATTTAAGCCTAGGTTCATTGGACCTTATAAGATCATGGAGATTATTAATCCTGTTTCTTTTCGTTTGCTTCTTCCAGGGACATTTAAGATCCATAACGTGTTCCACAAGTCCTTGTTGAAGAGGTTTGTTGAGCCAGTGGTTCCTGCTGCTGTGCCTCCTGACCCTGTTTTGGTTCAGGGCAATCTGGAGTATGTGGTTGAGAAAATATTGGATTCTCGTTTTTCTAGACGAAGACTCCAGTATTTGGTTAAATGGAGAGGTTATGGTCAGGAAGATAATTCTTGGGTGTTTGCTTCGGACATCCATGCTAGGAGACTTATCCGTGCGTATCATAGAACTCATCCTGACCGACCTGGTTGCTCAAATGAGGGTTCGGTGACCCCTCCTCAAGGGGGGGGTACTGTTGTGAATGGGTTTGAGATGAGTTCTGAGCAGAGGCTCCCTCTGGTGGTTACAAGCGGTACTAGTGAGGATTGGGAATCAGGTGTTACTGATTGGTCTTATTTAAGGGAATCATTTTCCCATCAGGGTTGCCGGTGATCAATTGTTCTGGTCTGAATCCTTCTTTCCAGTTTCCCTTGTAGCCTGCTGTGTGGTGTCTGCATCTCCTGCTATCAGATAAGACAATTTCTTATTTTGTGTTTTTGCTATATTTTTGCATTTTGTCCTGCACTTCTGTGGGGGCCTTCTGGGTCCCCTCCGGGGGCTTTTGCCCTCTCAGTTTAGTCCAGCCACTGTGTTTTGTACTTTTGCTTTTTGCAGTTTTTTCAGTGGCTGCTGTTTTTGTTACACCAGAGAACTAATTTAGGTGGTAGAGGTCGTGTGATCTCAGGTGATTTTGAAATTAGTAGAGTTGGTGTTTTTCAGGGTTTTCTGGGATTGCAGTAAGTACCCTTCCTGTCCTTTTCTATTTAGATAGTTTGGGCCCCAGCGTTTGCTCATACTATTTTCTTTCTGTGTCAGTATTTCCTCTTGTCTAACCGCCATTACATGTTTGGGGGCTTTCTATTATCTTTGGGGTTCTGCTCCGGGGCAGATAGCTTTCCTATTTCTATCTTTAGGTGTAGTTAGTTTCTCAGGCTGTGACGAGGCGTCTAGGACCATCGTAGGAACGCTCCATGGCTGCCTCTAGTTGCGGTGGTTAGTCAGGGTACTGCAATCTCATAGATTCCAACTGCTCTGGTGTATTTCCTTTTTTACCTGCACTCCTCAGCTACCGTAACATAACAGCCTTACCAAAGAATTTATAATAGTCTCTGGACTGACTGACTACATCATTTACACTACACTGTGGACTGACTGGACACATTTACAGTAGACCTTGGAATTGACTGACCAAAACTTTCACACTAGCCTGTGGATGAATGATCAAAGCATTACATTCTTACTTGTGGATTTCAAGAAAAGAATAAGAAAAATCTCAAAACAGGTAATTAATATTTATATTAATTGCTGATAATAGTCGGTTTAGGCATAAGTTCTAGGCCTGCCGAGGTGTAATAACACCTTCCTGGTACATGAGAATATACTGTTTGTGTTTTTCACATGTATATCTTCTATATCCAACTCCTAGTATAACATAACTATATCTCAGGTACAGAGGTAAGGAACATTTCTTCTCCTTATCCTCTGTCTTCTAAAATAAGAAAATGTTCCTATTTGTCATAGATTAGGCTTCTTATCAGCAGTATAACATTCAATGCCTCGACTATAAGATACGGATATCATCATTTACTCTAGACCAGACCCGGGCAAGGGGCGCCCGCGGAGGCGCTCCGGCAGTCTCAGGGCCCCGGCATCAGCTGGCACAATACTTACCTCTCCCGTGCCTCCGCTGCTGCAGCTCCGGGCTCCACCGGCGCTTCCTCTCACAGCCGGCCGCTGAATGACGTCATCATTCAGCGGCCGGCTGTGTCAGAGAGCGGGGACGCTGGACAGGTAAGACGTGTCTCTGTGTGTGTCTATGTAGTGCGGTGCTTTGTGTGTGTGTGTGTGTGTGTGTGTGTGAGAGTGCTTATGTGCTGTCTGTGTGTGATGATGGGCAGGCATTGATGATAATGGGGAGGCATTGATGATGTGGAGAAGATGATGATAATGGGCAGGCATTGCTGATAATGGGGAGGCATTGATGATGGGGAGAAGATGATGATGGGCAGGCATTGCTGATAATGGGGAGGCATTGATGATGATGGGGAGAAGATGATGATAATGGACAGGCATTGATGATAATGGGCAGGCATTGCTGATAATGGGGAGGCATTGATGATGGGGAGAAGATGATGATAATGGGCAGGCATTGATGATAATGGGGAGGCATTGATGATGATGGGGAGAAGATGATGATAATGGGCAGGCATTGATGATAATGGGCAGGCATTGATGATGGGGAGAAGATGATGATGGGCAGGCATTGCTGATAATGGGGAGGCATTGATGATGATGGGGAGAAGATGATGATAATGGGCAGGTATTGATGATAATGGGCAGGCATTGATGATGGGGAGAAGATGATGATGATGATGGGCAGGCATTGATGATGATGGGGAGAAGATGATGATAATGGGCAGGTATTGATGATAATGGGCAGGCATTGATCATGGGGAGAAGATGATGATGATGATGGGCAGGCATTGATGATGATGGGGAGAAGATGATGATAATGGGCAGGTATTGATGATAATGGGCAGGCATTGATGATGGGGAGAAGATGATGATGTGCAGGCATTGCTGATAATGGGGAGGCATTGATGATGATGGGGAGAAGATGATGATAATGGGCAGGCATTGATGATAATGGGCAGGCATTGATGATGGGGAGAAGATGATGATAGGCAGGCATTGCTGATAATGGGGAGGCATTGATGATGATGGGAGAAGATGATGATAATGGGCAGGTATGTATATATACAGTATACAGTATATATATATATATATATATATGTATATATACAGTATTGGGTAGAACGGAGTTAATTATATTAGTCCGGCCCTCTAAAACCATCCCAATTTCTCATGCGGCCCCCTGGCAAAATTAATTGCCCACCCCTGCTCTAGACTGTGGAGCTACTGACCAACGAATTTCCAATAGACTGTGGACTGACTAGCAACAACATTTACACGAGACTATTGACTGACTGACCAAAGCATTTCCTCTAGACTGTGGATGGACTAACAACAACATTTACACTAGACTGTCAACCGACTGACCACTTCATTTACACTAGACAATGGACTGACTGACCACAGGATTTATATTAGACTGTGCACCAACTGACAACATGATTTACACTAGAATGTGGACAGACTGACCTCAGCATTTAAACCAAACTGTGGACTGATTGACCACAGTATTTATTCCAGACTGTGGACCGACTGACAACATGATTTACACTAGACCGTGGACTGACTGACCACAGTATTTATACTAGACTATGCACCGCCTGATCAAAGAATTTACAATAGACTCTGGACTGACTGACCATATCATTTACACTACACTGTGGACTGACTGGACACATTTACAGTAGACCTTGGACTTGATGGACCAAAACTTTCACACTAGCCTGTGGATGAATGATCAGAGCATTTACATTAGTCTGAAGACTGACTAACCACAGCATTTACACTATGTTTGGACTGCCTGGCCACATTTCAAGAAGACTATGGGCTGACTGAGCACAGCATTTGCACGTGTTTAAGGACTTACTGACCATGTCATTTACTTTCGATTTGGACTGCTTGACCACATTTCCAGTAAAGTTTGCACTGACTGACTATAACATTTACACTAGTCTAAGGACTGAATGACCACAGCATTTATGCTAGGTGTGTGGAATTTCTGACCACATTTCCAGTATACCAGAAGACTATTGACTGAATGACCACAACATTTACGTCAGAATGTGGTCTGACTGACATCTTTTAAAATGGACTGTGGAGTGGTGGACAAAAACTTTTACACTAGTTTATGGACTGAATGACCATAGCATTTAAACTAGGTGTGGACTGCTTTACCACATTTCCAGTAAAGTTTTGATTGCCATACTATAACATTTACACTAGTTTAAAGACTGGCTGACGACAGCATTCATGCTAGGTGTGGACTGTCTGACCACATTTCATGTAAACTGTAGTCTAACTATAACATTTACAGAAGACAGTAGAATTACTGAAGATAACATATACAGCAAACTATCGAATGACTGACTACAGCTTTCACACTAATCTGGCCACAGTCCTTATAGCTGAGATAAGTAATTTTAGCCCTAGTGTGTTATATTTTTCTTTGTGTATAGCATGCAGCAGGAACCTATTATCACACCTTTGATTATTTACAGGTGACTGAAGCCCAGTGAGATGGTGGAATGTGACATTTTTACTTGTGGATTTCAAGAAAAGAATAAGAAAAATCTCATAACAGGTAATTAATATTTATATTAATTACTGATAATCGTCGGTTTAGGCATAAGTTCTAGGCCTGCCGAGGTGTAATAACACCTTCCTGGTACATGAGAATATACTGTTTGTGTTTTTCACATGTATATTTTCTTTACCAAACTCCTAGTATAACATAACTATATCTCAGGTACAGAGGTAAGGAACATTTCTTCTCCTTATCCTCTGTCTTCTAAAATAAGAAAATGTTCCTTTTTGTCATAGATTAGGCTTCTTATCAGCAGTATAACATTCAATACCTTGACTATAAGATACGGATATCATCATTTACTCTAGACTGTGGAGCGACAGATCACTGAATTTCCACTAGACTGTGGACTGACTAACAACAAAATTTACACTAGACTATTGACCGACTGACCACAGCATTTCCTCTAGACTGTGGACGGACTAACAACAACATTTACACTAGACTGTGAACCAACTGAACACAGAATTTACACTAGACTGTGGACTGATTGACCACAGTATTTATACAAGACTTTGGACCGACTGAGCAAAGCATTTACAATAGACTGTGAACCGACTGACCACTTCATTTACACTAGACTTTGGCTGACTGACCACAGGATTTATACTAGACTGTGGACCGACTGACAACATGATTTACACTAGACTATGGACTGACTGACCACAATATTTATACTAGACTATGGACCGCCTGACCAAAGAATTTATAATAGACTCTGGACTGACTGACCACATCATTTACACTACACTGTGGACTGACTGGACACATTTACAGTAGACCTTGGACTTGACTGACCAAAACTTTCACACTAGCCTGTGGATGAATGATCAAAGCATTTACATTAGTCTGAAAACTGACTAACCACAGCATTTACACTATGTTTGGACTGCCTGGCCACATTTCCAGAAGACTTTGTGCTGACTGAGCACAGCATTTGCACTTGTTTAAGGACTTACTGACCATGTCATTTACTTTCGATTTGAACTGCTTGACCACATTTCCAGTAAAGTTTACACTGGCTGGCTATAAAATTTACACTAGTCTAGGGACTGACTGACCACTGCATTTATGCTAGGTGTGGGATTTCTGACAACATTTCTAGAAGACCAGAAGACTATAGACTGAATGACAACAACATTTACACTAGAATGTGGACAGACTGACCACTTTTACAATGGACTGTGGACTGGCCTGCAAAAATTTTTACACTAGTTAATGGACTGACTGAACATAGCATTTAAACTAGGTGTGGACTGCTTGACCACATTTGCAGTAAAGATTTGACTGCTTGACTATAACATTTACACAAGTCTAAGAATTGACTGACCACAGCATTTATGCTAGGTGTGGAATTTCTTACCACATTTCCAGTATACCAGAAGACTATTGACTGAATGACCACAACATTTATGTCAGAATGTGAACTGACTGACCTCTTTTACAATGGACTGTGGAGTGGTGGACAAAAACTTTACACTAGTTTATGGACTGAATGACCATAGCATTTAAACTAGGTGTGGACTGCCTTACCACATTTCCAGTAAAGTTTTGATTGCCATACTATAACATTTACACTAGTTTTAAGACTGGCTGACGACAGCATTTATGCTAGATGTGGACTGTCTGACCACATTTCATGTAAACTGTAGTCTAACTCATACATTTACAGAAGACAGTAGAATTACTGAAGATAACATATACAGCAAACTATCGAATGACTGACTACAGCTTTCACACTAAATTGGCCACAGTCTTTATACCTGAGATAAGTAATTTTAGCCCTAGTATGTTATATTTTTCTTTGTGTATAGCATGTAGCAGGAACCTATTATCACACCTTTGATTATTTACAGGTGACTGAAGCCCAGTGAGTTGGTGGAACTTGACATTTTTACTTGTGGATTTCAAGAAAAGAATAAGAAAAATCTCAAAACAGGTAATTAATATTTATATTAATTATTGATAATCGTCGGTTTTAGGCATAAGTTCTAGGCCTGTCGAGGTGTAATAACACCTTCCTGGTACATGAGAATATACTGTTTGTGTTTTTCACATGTATATTTTCTATACCAAACTCCTAGTATAACATAACTATATCTCAGGTACAGAGGTAAGGAACATTTCTTCTCCTTATCCTCTGTCTTCTAAAATAAGAAAATGTTCCTTTTTGTCATAGATTAGGCTTCTTATCAGCAGTATAGCATTCAATGCCTTGACTATAAGATACGGATATCATCATTTACTCTAGACTGTGGAGCGATAGATCACTGAATTTCCACTAGACTGTGGACTGACTAACAACAAAATTTACACTAGACTATTGACCGACTGACCACAGCATTTCCTCTAGACTGTGGACGGACTAACAACAACATTTACACTAGACTGTGAACCAACTGAACACAGAATTTACACTAGACTGTGGACTGATTGACCACAGTATTTATACAAGACTTTGGACCGACTGAGCAAAGCATTTACAATAGACTGTGAACCGACTGACCACTTCATTTACACTAGACTTTGGCTGACTGACCACAGGATTTATACTAGACTGTGGACCGACTGACAACATGATTTACACTAGAATGTGGACTGACTGACCACAGCATTTAAACCAGACTGTGGACTGATGGACACAGTATTTATTCCAGACTGTGGACCGACTGACAACATGATTTACACTAGACTATGGACTGACTGACCACAATATTTATACTAGACTATGGACCGCCTGACCAAAGAATTTATAATAGACTCTGGACTGACTGACCACAGCATTTACACTATGTTTGGACTGCCTGGCCACATTTCCTGAAGACTTTGGGCTGACTGAGCACAGCATTTCACTTGTTTAAGGACTTACTGACCATGTCATTTACTTTCGATTTGGACTGCTTGATTACATTTCCAGTAAAGTTTGCACTGGCTGACTATAAAATTTACACTAGTCTATGGACTGACTGACCACAGCATTTATGCTAGTTGTGGAATTTCTGACAACATTTCTAGAAGACCAGAAGACTATAGACTGAATGACCACAACACTTACACTAGAATGTGGACTTATTGACCACTTTTACAATGGACTGTGGACTTGCTGCAAAAATTTTACACTAGTTTATGGACTGACTGACCATAACATTTAAACTAGGTGTGGACTGCTTGACCACATTTGCAGTAAAGATTTGACTGCCTGACTATAACATTTACACAAGTCTAAGGATTGACTGACCACAGCATTTATGCTAGGTGTGGAATTTCTTACCACATTTCCAGTATACCAGAAAACTATTGACTGAATGACCATAACATTTATGTCAGAATGTGGACTGACTGACCTCTTTTACAAAGGACTGTGGAGTGGTGGACAAAAACTTTACACTAGTTTATGGACTGAATGACCATAGCATTTAACTAGGTGTGGACTGCCTTACCACATTTCCAGTAAAGTTTTGATTGCCATACTATAACATTTACACTAGTTTTAAGACTGGCTGACGACAGCATTTATGCTAGTGTGGACTGTCTGACCACATTTCATGTAAACTGTAGTCAACTATAACATTTACAGAAGACAGTAGAATTACTGAAGATAACATATACAGCAAACTATCGAATGACTGACTACAGCTTTCACACTAATCTGGCCACAGTCCTTATAGCTGAGATAAGTAATTTTAGCCCTAGTGTGTTATATTTTTCTTTGTGTATAGCATGCAGCAGGAACCTATTATCACACCTTTGATTATTTACAGGTGACTGAAGCCCAGTGAGATGGTGGAATGTGACATTTTTACTTGTGGATTCAAGAAAAGAATAAGAAAAATCTCATAACAGGTAATTAATATTTATATTAATTACTGATAATCGTCGTTTAGGCATAAGTTCTAGGCCTGCCGAGGTGTAATAACACCTTCCTGGTACATGAGAATATACTGTTTGTGTTTTTCACATGTTTTATCTTCTATACCAAACTCCTAGTATAACATAACTATATCTCAGGTACAGAGGTAAGGAACATTTCTTCTCCTTATCCTCTGTCTTCTAAAATAAGAAAATGTTCCTTTTTGTCATAGATTAGGCTTCTTATCAGCAGTATAACATTCAATGCCTTGACTATAAGATACGGATATCATCATTTACTCTAGACTGTGGAGCGACAGATCACTGAATTTCCACTAGACTGTGGACTGACTAACAACAAAATTTACACTAGACTATTGACCGACTGACCACAGCATTTCCTCTAGACTGTGGACGGACTAACAACAACATTTACACTAGACTGTGAACCAACTGAACACAGAATTTACACTAGACTGTGGACTGATTGACCACAGTATTTATACAAGACTTTGGACCGACTGAGCAAAGCATTTACAATAGACTGTGAACCGACTGACCACTTCATTTACACTAGACTTTGGCTGACTGACCACAGGATTTATACTAGACTGTGGACCGACTGACAACATGATTTACACTAGAATGTGGACTGACTGACCACAGCATTTAAACCAGACTGTGGACTGATGGACCACAGTATTTATTCCAGACTGTGGACCGACTGACAACATTATTTACACTAGACTATGGACTGACTGACCACAATATTTATACTAGACTATGGACCGCCTGACCAAAGAATTTATAATAGACTCTGGACTGACTGACCACAGCATTTACACTATGTTTGGACTGCCTGGCCACATTTCCTGAAGACTTTGGGCTGACTGAGCACAGCATTTACACTTGTTTAAGGACTTACTGACCATGTCATTTACTTTCGATTTGGACTGCTTGATTCACATTTCCAGTAAAGTTTGCACTGGCTGACTATAAAATTTACACTAGTCTATGGACTGACTGACCACAGCATTTATGCTAGTTGTGGAATTTCTGACAACATTTCTAGAAGACCAGAAGACTATAGACTGAATGACCACAACACTTACACTAGAATGTGGACTTATTGACCACTTTTACAATGGACTGTGGACTTGCCTGCAAAAATTTTACACTAGTTTATGGACTGACTGACCATAACATTTAAACTAGGTGTGGACTGCTTGACCACATTTGCAGTAAAGATTTGACTGCCTGACTATAACATTTACACAAGTCTAAGGATTGACTGACCACAGCATTATGCTAGGTGTGGAATTTCTTACCACATTTCAGTATACCAGAAAACTATTGACTGAATGACCATAACATTTATGTCAGAATGTGGACTGACTGACCTCTTTTACAAAGGACTGTGGAGTGGTGGACAAAAACTTTACACTAGTTTATGGACTGAATGACCATAGCATTTAAACTAGGTGTGGACTGCCTTACCACATTTCCAGTAAAGTTTTTGATTGCCATACTATAACATTTACACTAGTTTTAAGACTGGCTGATGACAGCATTTATGCTAGATGTGGACTGTCTGACCACATTTCATGTAAACTGTAGTTCAACTATAACATTTACAGAAGACTGTAGAATGACTGAACATAACATATACAGTAAACTATTGAATGACTGACTACAGCTTTCACACTAAATTGGCCACAGTCTTATACTGAGATAAGTAATTTTAGCCCTAGTATGTTATATTTTTCTTTGTGTATAGCATGTAGCAGGAACCTATTATCACACCTTTGATTATTTACAGGTGACTGAAGCCCAGTGAGTGGTGGAACGTGACATTTTTACTTGTGGATTTCAAGAAAAGAATAAGAAAAATCTCAAAACAGGTAATTAATATTTATATTAATTATGATAATCGTCGGTTTAGGCATAAGTTCTAGGCCTGCCGAGGTGTAATAACACCTTCCTGGTACATGAGAATATACTGTTTGTGTTTTTCACATGTATATCTTCTATACCCAACTCCTAGTATAACATAACTATATCTCAGGTACAGAGGTAAGGAACATTTCTTCTCCTTATCCTCTGTCTTCTAAAATAAGAAAATGTTCCTATTTGTCATAGATTAGGCTTCTTATCAGCAGTATAACATTCAATGCCTTGACTATAAGATACGGATATCATCATTTACTCTAGACTGTGGAGCGACAGATCACTGAATTTCCACTAGACTGTGGACTGACTAACAACAAAATTTACACTAGACTATTGACCGACTGACCACAGCATTTCCTCTAGACTGTGGACGGACTAACAACAACATTTACACTAGACTGTGAACCAACTGAACACAGAATTTACACTAGACTGTGGACTGATTGACCACAGTATTTATACAAGACTTTGGACCGACTGACCAAAGCATATTACAATAGACTGTGAACCGACTGACCACTTCATTTACACTAGACTTTGGCTGACTGACCACAGGATTTATACTAGACTGTGGACCGACTGAAAATGATTTACACTAGAATGTAGACTGACTGACCACAGCATTTAAACCAGACTGTGGACTGATGGACCACAGTATTTATTCCAGACTGTGGACCGACTGACAACATATTTACACTAGACTATGGACTGACTGACCACAATATTTATACTAGACTATGGACCGCCTGACCAAAGAATTTATAATAGACTCTGGACTGACTGACCACAGCATTTACACTATGTTTGGACTGCCTGGCCACATTTCCAGAAGACTTTGGGCTGACTGAGCACAGCATTTGCACTTGTTTAAGGACTTACTGACCATGTCATTTACTTTCGATTTGGACTGCTTGATCACATTTCCAGTAAAGTTTGCACTGGCTGACTATAAAATTTACACTAGTCTAAGGACTGACTGACCACAGCATTTATGCTAGTTGTGGAATTTCTGACAACATTTCTAGAAGACCAGAAGACTATAGACTGAATGACCACAACACTTACACTAGAATGTGGACTTATTGACCACTTTTACAATGGACTGTGGACTTGCCTGCAAAAATTTTACACTAGTTTATGGACTGACTGACCATAACATTTAAACTAGGTGTGGACTGCTTGACCACATTTGCAGTAAAGATTTGACTGCCTGACTATAACATTTACACAAGTCTAAGGATTGACTGACCACAGCATTATGCTAGGTGTGGAATTTCTTACCACATTTCCAGTATACCAGAAAACTATTGACTGAATGACCATAACATTTATGTCAGAATGTGGACTGACTGACCTCTTTTACAAAAGGACTGTGGAGTGGTGGACAAAAACTTTACACTAGTTTATGGACTGAATGACCATAGCATTTAAACTAGGTGTGGACTGCCTTACCACATTTCCAGTAAAGTTTTGATTGCCATACTATAACATTTACACTAGTTTTAAGACTGGCTGACGACAGCATTTATGCTAGATGTGGACTGTCTGACCACATTTCATGTAAACTGTAGTTCAACTATAACATTTACAGAAGACAGTAGAATGACTGAAGATAACATATACAGTCAAACTATCGAATGACTGACTACAGCTTTCACACTAAATCTGGCCACAGTCCTTATAGCTGAGATAAGTAATTTTAGCCCTAGTTGTTATATTTTTCTTTGTGTATAGCATGTAGCAGGAACCTATTATCACACCTTTGATTATTTACAGGTGACTGAAGCCCAGTGAGATGGTGGAATGTGACATTTTTACTTGTGGATTTCAAGAAAAGAATAAGAAAAATCTCATAACAGGTAATTAATATTTATATTAATTACTGATAATCGTCGGTTTAGGCATAAGTTCTAGGCCTGCCGAGGTGTAATAACACCTTCCTGGTACATGAGAATATACTGTTTGTGTTTTTCACATGTATATCTTCTATACCAAACTCCTAGTATAACATAACTATATCTCAGGTACAGAGGTAAGGAACATTTCTTCTCCTTATCCTCTGTCTTCTAAAATAAGAAAATGTTCCTTTTTGTCATAGATTAGGCTTCTTATCAGCAGTATAACATTCAATGCCTTGACTATAAGATACGGATATCATCATTTACTCTAGACTGTGGAGCGACAGATCACTGAATTTCCACTAGACTGTGGACTGACTAACAACAAAATTTACACTAGACTATTGACCGACTGACCACAGCATTTCCTCTAGACTGTGGACGGACTAACAACAACATTTACACTAGACTGTGAACCAACTGAACACAGAATTTACACTAGACTGTGGACTGATTGACCACAGTATTTATACAAGACTTTGGACCGACTGAGCAAAGCATTTACAATAGACTGTGAACCGACTGACCACTTCATTTACACTAGACTTTGGCTGACTGACCACAGGATTTATACTAGACTGTGGACCGACTGACAACATGATTTACACTAGAATGTGGACTGACTGACCACAGCATTTAAACCAGACTGTGGACTGATGGACCACAGTATTTATTCCAGACTGTGGACCGACTGACAACATTATTTACACTAGACTATGGACTGACTGACCACAATATTTATACTAGACTATGGACCGCCTGACCAAAGAATTTATAATAGACTCTGGACTGACTGACCACAGCATTTACACTATGTTTGGACTGCCTGGCCACATTTCCTGAAGACTTTGGGCTGACTGAGCACAGCATTTACACTTGTTTAAGGACTTACTGACCATGTCATTTACTTTCGATTTGGACTGCTTGATTACATTTCCAGTAAAGTTTGCACTGGCTGACTATAAAATTTACACTAGTCTATGGACTGACTGACCACAGCATTTATGCTAGTTGTGGAATTTCTGACAACATTTCTAGAAGACCAGAAGACTATAGACTGAATGACCACAACACTTACACTAGAATGTGGACTTATTGACCACTTTTACAATGGACTGTGGACTTGCCTGCAAAAATTTTACACTAGTTTATGGACTGACTGACCATAACATTTAAACTAGGTGTGGACTGCTTGACCACATTTGCAGTAAAGATTTGACTGCCTGACTATAACATTTACACAAGTCTAAGGATTGACTGACCACAGCATTATGCTAGGTGTGGAATTTCTTACCACATTTCCAGTATACCAGAAAACTATTGACTGAATGACCATAACATTTATGTCAGAATGTGGACTGACTGACCTCTTTTACAAAGGACTGTGGAGTGGTGGACAAAAACTTTACACTAGTTTATGGACTGAATGACCATAGCATTTAAACTAGGTGTGGACTGCCTTACCACATTTCCAGTAAAGTTTTATTGCCATACTATAACATTTACACTAGTTTTAAGACTGGCTGATGACAGCATTTATGCTAGATGTGGACTGTCTGACCACATTTCATGTAAACTGTAGTTCAACTATAACATTTACAGAAGACTGTAGAATGACTGAACATAACATATACAGTAAACTATTGAATGACTGACTACAGCTTTCACACTAAATTGGCCACAGTCTTTATACCTGAGATAAGTAATTTTAGCCCTAGTATGTTATATTTTTCTTTGTGTATAGCATGTAGCAGGAACCTATTATCACACCTTTGATTATTTACAGGTGACTGAAGCCCAGTGAGTTGGTGGAACGTGACATTTTTACTTGTGGATTTCAAGAAAAGAATAAGAAAAATCTCAAAACAGGTAATTAATATTTATATTAATTATTGATAATCGTCGGTTTAGGCATAAGTTCTAGGCCTGCCGAGGTGTAATAACACCTTCCTGGTACATGAGAATATACTGTTTGTGTTTTTCACATGTATATCTTCTATACCCAATTCCTAGTATAACATAACTATATCTCAGGTACAGAGGTAAAGAACATTTCTTCTCCTTATCCTCTGTCTTCTAAAATAAGAAAATGTTCCTATTTGTCATAGATTAGGCTTTTTATCAGCAGTATAACATTCAATGCCTTGACTATAAGATACGGACATCATCATTTACTCTAGACTGTGGAGCGACAGATCACTGAATTTCCACTAGACTGTGGACTGACTAACAACAAAATTTACACTAGACTATTGACCGACTGACCACAGCATTTCCTCTAGACTGTGGACGGACTAACAACAACATTTACACTAGACTGTGAACCAACTGAACACAGAATTTACACTAGACTGTGGACTGATTGACCACAGTATTTATACAAGACATTGGACCGACTGACCAAAGCATATACAATAGACTGTGAAACCGACTGACCACTTCATTTACACTAGACTTTGGCTGACTGACCACAGGATTTATACTAGACTGTGGACCGACTGATAAAATGATTTACACTAGAATGTAGACTGACTAACCACAGCATTTTAAACCAGACTGTGGACTGATGGTCCACAGTATTTATTCCAGATTGTGGACCGACTGACAACATGATTTACACTAGACTATGGACTGACTGACCACAATATTTATACTAGACTATGGACCGCCTGACCAAAGAATTTATAATAGACTCTGGACTGACTGACCACAGCATTTACACTATGTTTGGACTGCCTGGCCACATTTCCAGAAGACTTTGGGCTGACTGAGCACAGAATTTGCACTTGTTTAAGGACTTACTGACCATGTCATTTACTTTCGATTTGGACTGCTTGATCACATTTCCAGTAAAGTTTGCACTGGCTGACTATAAAATTTACACTAGTCTAAGGACTGACTGACCACAGCATTTATGCTAGTTGTGGAATTTCTGACAACATTTCTAGAAGACCAGAAGACTATAGACTGAATGACCACAACACTTACACTAGAATGTAGACTTACTGACCACTTTTACAATGGACTGTGGACTTGCCTGCAAAAATTTTACACTAGTTTATGGACTGACTGACCATAACATTTAAACTAGGTGTGGACTGCTTGACCACATTTGCAGTAAAGATTTGACTGCCTGACTATAACATTTACACAAGTCTAAGGATTGACTGACCACAGCATTATGCTAGGTGTGGAATTTCTTACCAAATTTCCAGTATACCAGAAAACTATTGACTGAATGACCACAACATTTATGTCAGAATGTGGACTGACTGACCTCTTTTACAAAGGACTGTGGAGTGGTGGACAAAAACTTTACACTAGTTTATAGACTGAATGACCATAGCATTTAAACTAGGTGTGGACTGCCTTACCACATTTCAAGTAAAGTTTTTATTGCCATACTATAACATTTACACTAGTTTTAAGACTGGCTGACGACAGCATTTATGCTAGGTGTGGACTGTCTGACCACATTTCATGTAAACTGTAGTTCAACTATAACATTTACAGAAGACAGTAGAATTACTGAAGATAACATATACAGCAAACTATCGAATGACTGACTACAGCTTTCACACTAATCTGGCCACAGTCCTTATAGCTGAGATAAGTAATTTTAGCCCTAGTGTGTTATATTTTTCTTTGTGTATAGCATGTAGCAGGAACCTATTATCACACCTTTGATTATTTACAGGTGACTGAAGCCCAGTGAGATGGTGGAATGTGACATTTTTACTTGTGGATTTCAAGAAAAGAATAAGAAAAATCTCATAACAGGTAATTAATATTTATATTAATTACTGATAATCGTCGGTTTAGGCATAAGTTCTAGGCCTGCCGAGGTGTAATAACACCTTCCTGGTACTTGAGAATATACTGTTTGTGTTTTTCACATGTATATCTTCTATACCAAACTCCTAGTATAACATAACTATATCTCAGGTACAGAGGTAAGGAACATTTCTTCTCCTTATCCTCTGTCTTCTAAAATAAGAAAATGTTCCTTTTTGTCATAGATTAGACTTCTTATCAGCAGTATAACATTCAATGCCTTGACTATAAGATACGGATATCATCATTTACTCTAGACTGTGGAGCGACAGATCACTGAATTTCCACTAGACTGTGGACTGACTAACAACAAAATTTACATTAGACTATTGACCGACTGACCACAGCATTTCCTCTAGACTGTGGACGGACTAACAACAACATTTACACTAGACTGTGAACCAACTGAACACAGAATTTACACTAGACTGTGGACTGATTGACCACAGTATTTATACAAGACTTTGGACCGACTGAGCAAAGCATTTACAATAGACTGTGAACCGACTGACCACTTCATTTACACTAGACTTTGGCTGACTGACCACAGGATTTATACTAGACTGTGGACCGACTGACAACATGATTTACACTAGAATGTGGACTGACTGACCACAGCATTTAAACCAGACTGTGGACTGATGGACCACAGTATTTATTCCAGACTGTGGACCGACTGACAACATTATTTACACTAGACTATGGACTGACTGACCACAATATTTATACGAGACTATGGACCGCCTGACCAAAGAATTTATAATAGACTCTGGACTGACTGACCACAGCATTTACACTATGTTTGGACTGCCTGGCCACATTTCCTGAAGACTTTGGGCTGACTGAGCACAGCATTTACACTTGTTTAAGGACTTACTGACCATGTCATTTACTTTCCATTTGGACTGCTTGATTACATTTCCAGTAAAGTTTGCACTGGCTGACTATAAAATTTACACTAGTCTATGGACTGACTGACCACAGCATTTATGCTAGTTGTGGAATTTCTGACAACATTTCTAGAAGACCAGAAGACTATAGACTGAATGACCACAACACTTACACTAGAATGTGGACTTATTGACCACTTTTACAATGGACTGTGGACTTGCCTGCAAAAATTTTACACTAGTTTATGGACTGACTGACCATAACATTTAAACTAGGTGTGGACTAGAGTTGAGCGATACTTTCCGATATCCTAAAGTATCGGAATCGTAATGGTATCGCCGATATCACTAAAATATCGGCGATACCCGATACCGATACCGGAAGTCCCATGTAAGTCTATGGGAACAAAATATCGAAATTAAAAAAAAACCATTCTTGTCTTGTTGGTTAATTGTACATGAAGGAAAACAACAAAGAGTAATGTAGAATGTATTGGGGGAGGTTGAGGAGACATTAAAGGCATAGATGTTTGACCCAATCCAATGGAATAGCATTATTTATTTTTTTTTAGGAAATACGTTCGGATTGACGAACAAATTGACAATGTTCTTAACCTTTTTTCTATTTTGTCAAATATGTCTGTTTCACAACTTCCATGGTCTTCACCTTTTTAACTTTTCACACACTTTCTCCTTCATAATTTTCAGCAGCATCATCTTTCTCATCAAATTATTCTTCATCTTCACCTTCTTAATCTTCTAAAACTTCTTGCTATTCATCTTTTTGTTAACATTACTTATATTGTTCTTATTAAACAGTTATTATTCTTCATATTCTACTTCTTCATCTTCTTCCTATTCATCCTTTTCATCATATTCTTATTTGTGACAGACATTCCTGTACTTGTAATCTGTAAAACTCTGAATTTTCATCCTTCCGTTCTTGCTGTCACAAAAGATTTTAATTACAACAGTATTTGTCCGCGTTCAGTTTAGCCTGCAGCAGCATCAGGCATTTTCCAGGGGCACCACGAGGAGGAACGGACTCACCCCCATACACTGCTTAGTCTTCTTCTGCTTAGAATTTAGAGCATATATTTTGCTCTTCATTTTGGTCTTATACTTAATGTTCTTCTGCTTTTTGATCTTCTGCTTATTGTTCTTCTGTCTCTTGTTCTGTATCTTGTAGTTTGTCTTAACCTTCTTTGTCCTGTTGGTGATGGTACAAAAGCCAATGGAAGTAACGAGGACCAGCTGACTGTGCTGGAACCCGGAGGGTCAGCAGAAGGAAAAGAGCCAATGGCACAACCGAGGACCAGCTGACGTTACTGGGACACGGTTACTAAGCAGGAGGTACCTGTGCTCCAAAGCACTACCAAGGACCAGCAGACGTTGCTGGAACTCGGATACCGACATGGAGGCACCTAGGCCAAAGGCACTGCGGAGAACCAGCTGACGGTACTGGAACCCGGATGAGTAGCAGAAGGTACAAGAGCCAATGAAAGTAACGAGGACCAGCTGACTGTGCTGGAACCCGGAGGGTCAGCAGAAGGAAAAGAGCCAATGGCACAACCGAGGACCAGCTGACGTTACTGGGACACGGTTACTAAGCAGGAGGTACCTGTGCTCCAAAGCACTACCAAGGACCAGCAGACGTTGCTGGAACTCGGATACCGACATGGAGGCACCTACGCCAAAGGCACTGCGGAGAACCAGCTGACGGTACTGGAACCCGGATGGGTAGCAGAAGGTACCCATGGAAATTAAAGTTGAGGCAGCAGGACTGTTTGCTGTTCACACAGCAGGGAACAGCTGACATTACTGAACCCCAGTAACACAGGAGCAAGTGTAGACTGTGCTAACAGCACTTCCGAGAAACAACTGGCGGGGTTGTAACCCAGGGATGAGAAGAGAACATGGTGGAGGCAGCAGGACTTTTTGCCGTTCACACAGCAGGGGAACAGCTGACATTACTGAACCCCAGTAACACAGGAGCAAGTGTTAACTGTGCTAACAGCACTTCCGAGAAACAACTGGCGGTGTTGTAACCCAGGGATGAGAAGAGAACAGGGTGGAGGCAGCAGGACTATTTGCCATTCACACAGCAGGGGAACAGCTGACATTACTGAACCCCAGTAACACAGGAGCAAGTGTTAACTGTGCTAACAGCACTTCCGAGAAACAACTGGCGGTGTTGTAACCCAGGGATGAGAACAGAACATGGTGGAGGCAGCAGGACTATTTGCCATTCACACAGCAGGGGAACAGCTGACATTACTGAACCCCAGTAACACAGGAGCAAGTGTAGACTGTGCTAACAGCACTTCCGAGAAACAACTGGCGGTGTTGTAACCCAGGGATGAGAAGAGAACAGGGTGGAGGCAGCAGGACTTTTTGCTGTTCACACAGCAGGGGAACAGCTGACATTACTGAACCCCAGTAACACAGGAGCAAGTGTTAACTGTGCTAACAGCACTTCCGAGAAACAACTGGCGGTGTTGTAACCCAGGGATGAGAACAGAACATGGTGGAGGCAGCAGGACTTTTTGCTGTTCACACAGCAGGGAACAGCTGACATTACTGAACCCCAGTAACACGGGAGCAATGTTTAACTGTGCTAACAGCACTTCCGAGAAACAACTGGCGGTGTTGTAACCCAGGATGAGAAGAGAACAGGGTGGAGGCAGCAGGACTATTTGCCATTCACACAGCAGGGGAACAGCTGACATTACTGAACCCCAGTAACACAGGAGCAAGTGTTAACTGTGCTAACAGCACTTCCGAGAAACAACTGGCGGTGTTGTAACCCAGGGATGAGAACAGAACATGGTGGAGGCAGCAGGACTTTTTGCTGTTCACACAGCAGGGGAACAGCTGACATTACTGAACCCCAGTAACACGGGAGCAAGTGTTAACTGTGCTAACAGCACTTCCGAGAAACAACTGGCGGTGTTGTAACCCAGGGATGAGAAGAGAACAGGGTGGAGGCAGCAGGACTATTTGCCATTCACACAGCAGGGGAACAGCTGACATTACTGAACCCCAGTAACACAGGAGCAAGTGTAGACTGTGCTAACAGCACTTCCGAGAAACAACTGGCGGTGTTGTAACCCAGGGATGAGAAGAGAACAGGGTGGAGGCAGCAGGACTTTTTGCTGTTCACACAGCAGGGGAACAGCTGACATTACTGAACCCCAGTAACACAGGAGCAAGTGTAGACTGTGCTAACAGCACTTCCGAGAAACAACTGGCGGTGTTGTAACCCAGGGATGAGAAGAGAACAGGGTGGAGGCAGCAGGACTTTTTGCTGTTCACACAGCAGGGGAACAGCTGACATTACTGAACCCCAGTAACACGGGAGCAAGTGTTAACTGTGCTAACAGCACTTCCGAGAAACAACTGGCGGTGTTGTAACCCAGGGATGAGAAGAGAACATGGTGGAGGCAGCAGGACTTTTTGCTGTTCACACAGCAGGGAACAGCTGACATTACTGAACCCCAGTAACACGGGAGCAAGTGTTAACTGTGCTAACAGCACTTCCGAGAAACAACTGGCGGTGTTGTAACCCAGGGATGAGAAGAGAACAGGGTGGAGGCAGCAGGACTATTTGCCATTCACACAGCAGGGAACAGCTGACATTACTGAACCCCAGTAACACAGGAGCAAGTGTTAACTGTGCTAACAGCACTTCCGAGAAACAACTGGCGGTGTTGTAACCCAGGGATAGAACAGAACATGGTGGAGGCAGCAGGACTATTTGCCATTCACACAGCAGGGGAACAGCTGACATTACTGAACCCCAGTAACACAGGAGCAAGTGTAGACTGTGCTAACAGCACTTCCGAGAAACAACTGGCGGTGTTGTAACCCAGGGATGAGAACAGAACATGGTGGAGGCAGCAGGACTATTTGCCGTTCACACAGCAGGGGAACAGCTGACATTACTGAACCCAGTAACACGGGAGCAAGTGTTAACTGTGCTAACAGCACTTCCAAGCAACAACTGGCGGTGTTGGAGCCCAGGGTCAAGGAGGGTGTAGGCATAAAATATTGAGTTATTGCCTTGTTACGTGGCCATTGCAAATGTATGTACTTCAAACAAGAATAAATGAAGTTTTACTACAACAATAAAATGATAAATTTCAATTACAAGAATAGAAAAATATTTATACTTGACAGTCCTCTGTGGTTGATAACGTTTAATGGCTAACTGAAAATATGGTAACAAATTCAAAGCTTTCGAGACTACTCAGGTGTCTTCATCAGGCTAAGAGTAAAGCCAAAAATGAAGAATCACATATTTCTACACACAACAGGACACAGGAATAGCTAAGACAAGTGAGGGAGGGACAAGTGAGGGGAGACCGGCAACAAAAAGGAGAACAAGGATGAATTATCAGCGCCACACAATCACAGATAAATTAATGAATTTAGCTGTGGCAAAAGACTTTTGTATGCCCGCCCGGTCATAGCATCATGGATATGGAATTACTGTTATTAAAATATAACTTCAAATATGAGAAACGTACAAAGGTTTCAGAATATAAGCTCATCATGACCTTTGACACTGTTAGTGATGGAATGAATAGATCACATGGATTTATGTCATTCTATATCAATTAAGGAATCTGCGTCTATGCCCTTCCAGGGTCATGAAAACCCCAAAAAATACGCCAATGAGAGGGCAATCAAACTTTCTATCCTTATCTAGGAACTGTTTGAATATTTATGTTCATCCCTGTGAGATAATTACAGTTCTGATACACGTCACTTACTTGTCTTACCTATTGCAATATTCCTGTGTCCTGTTGTGTATAGAAATATGTGATGCTTAACTTTTTTTAGTTAGTCTTTCCCTGATGAAGAGACGTGAGTAGCCTTGAAAGCTTGCAATTTGTTTCCATCTTTTCAGTTATCCATAAAAAGGTATGAACCACTGCTGACTCTGAAGTCTAAATATTTTTCTATCTACTGGCTAACACGGTACAAAGATACACATGTTTTCTAATTTCAAGAAGGAAAAATAAAGAAAATACAAATATAAACGCATATATGCACATGCCAAAAATAAATGGAACAACACAACACCCAAAAAATTGGTAACAAAATATAGTGTTGTACATTTAAGAATAAAAGTACATTTTTTTTTTATGAATAATGCTTAAGGAACGCAATGTTAAACTATAACATAGTGAAGACAATGGATTTTGTAATAGTCACTCATCATCATCATCGCAAATTTTATGTGACAGTCACAGACAATTTAATTATTTAAGTTCATAAAATCGTAACTTTCTATAGCATGTATGACATGTCCAGCATGGACTCATCAATGTGATTGATGACACAATAATGTACAATAAAAAATAACCATTTAAAAAAACATTAGGCATTGTTTGTCACAATTTAAGTGTGTGCCTGCAAGTGTAGGTGAAACAAAGGCTACGGATAGCAAAGGTATATTCTATGTCTGTATCACACAGTGGACAGCCTCTGATGGGTAATGCCGATGTTATACTGTACGTCAATAAAGTCTGCGGCTGAAATCATGCATTTTTGCTTGTAGAGTGTTGAAGAGGGTAAAAGAATGTCTGTTTGCGCAAAGCTTTATCCGTCAACACTACCTTCCTACTGTCACGCGTAGGGTAGGGTAGCGTGTGGCAATTAGCTGACTATCAAATGTGAGGTTAGGCTGCGTTATTGCGCACTAGGGACGCCAAAAAAAATACAGCAGTAAGAATTTAATGTGTAATACTACACCTATGACAAACCAAAAAATTACGTTCCCTCTTTAACAATGTACAAGACTAACAAGCCTAATGGTTGACGCTGACTTAATTGAGATACAGTATTACATCAACATTGTCCATGAGTAACTATGCACTGTGATACCTATATACCAGTATTAATTTATATCTCTTGTGGTTGTTTCAACAGCACTTGCAGGTATAAGTACCTATTGTCAGTATGCATGATGCACTTTCTAGATGTAATAATTTATTATTGGACATTATTACCATGTTTACATGCTGGCCATTTCATATATGGTGTTTGAAGTTCCAGTTGGCATCAGTATGTGTATTTTATAATGTCTGTCATAAATAAAACTCGTCATGATGATGATGAGGATGTAATGATTCGTACATCCATTGAGTGCATTATCTTACAGGTACAGATAAAGTTCCTTTAAAAGCATTAATTCATAAGTCTGAAATTTACTTTTATGCATTAATTTAAAAATGTGAAGAGTAGACTATGTTTTATTTTTTGTTACCATTTCTAATAGACATGTGCAGATATGCGCTGTGATGACAAATTATTATTTGTCCATATTTTTCTTAAAAATTTATCATTCTAGGCCTGCAAAACTTCACAATTTCATGTTTCAGCATAACAAGCAGGGTGACGGCTCTTCCCTATTTGGAGCATGTTGGTCATGTGTTTTTCTGTCCATGTGTCGGGAACAGGACACTTCTTGCCGTTGACACAGCAGGGGAACAGCTGGCGTTACTGAACCCCACTAACAGTAGAGCTTGTGTTTTGTTCTGTGGACACGACACTTCTGAGCAGCAACTGGCAGTGTTGGAGCCCAGGGAGTAGCGTTCAGGTGGTAGAAAGATGAACATAACAGGAGACATGGATAACGTTGCGAACCAGTTATTTAATCTGAAAACGGACAGAGAAATTCTGGCGAGATCCATGCCTTGTTCATTTTCAGAAAAGTAAGCCGGTCTACATTATCGGAGGATAGTCGCATGCGACGGTCTGTTAGTACACCACCTGCAGCACTAAAGACGCGCTCCGATAATACACTGGCAGCAGGGCAAGCCAGCACCTCCAATGCATACTGGCTAAGCTCTGGCCATGTATCCAGCTTAGAGACCCAAAACTTGAATGGGGAAGAGCCATCTGGGAGTACACTGAGAGGCAAAGCCAAGTAGTCTGTCACCATCTGACGGATACGTTGCCTCCCGCTGACTGGAGCCCTCTCGGATGGTGTAGACATTTGTGGCGCTGCCACAAAAACTTTGCCACATTTTGAACATACTGGTCTTTCCCTGTGCAGAGGCACTGCGTGTGCTCCCTCTTGTTGCAGAGCTCTCTACACTGCCTCGACGCACAGAGCTGCTTTGTAAAGCAGTAGCAGCAGCAGTGCTCTCGGCAGTAAGGTAGAACATTAGGGATTGCACCAGTGTGTCTTGGTACTCCCGCATTTTACGCTCCCGGTTCAACGGTGTGATGAGGCTTTTGACGTTGTCCCGGTAGCGAGGGTCTAGGAGGGTGTACACCCAATAATCAGACGTCGTGAGAATGTGGGCGATGCGGCGGTCGTTTCTTAGGCACTGCAGCATGAAATCAACCATGTGCTGCAGACTCCCAACTGGCAAAGAAACGCTGTCCTCTGCAAGAGGCGTTATCTCTGCCTGCTCTGCATCACCCCACCCTCGCTCTACATACTGACTAGAGCGTTGTGTACCTCCCTCTGGAGCGATGTCTTCCTCCTCCATTGACTCCTCCTCCTCATCCTCCTCACAAAGTGAGCCCTGCCCAGCCCTTTGTGAGGAACCACGTTGCGCTGACTTTCCAGAAGGTGATGGAATTTGTGACTCCTCATCCTCCACCTCTTCCAAAACCTCATCCCTTATTGCTTGCAGTGTTTTTTGAAGCAGGCAGATAAGGGGGACAGTCAGGCTGACTAGTGCATCATCTGCACTCGCCATCCGCGTTGACTCATCAAACGCACGCAAAACGTGGCACATGTCCTTCATAGTGGCCCACTCATTAATGGTGAAGTGTGGACGGCGCAAATTGCGTGTTGATTGCGCCTGATGCAGCTGATACTCCATAACTGCTGGCTGCTGCTCACACAACCGCTCCAACATATGTAACGTTGAATTCCACCTGGTGGATACGTCACATATGATGCGATGTTCAGGAAGGCGCAATCTGCGTTGCAGAGCTGCAATGCGCGATCTGGCCATGCTGGAACGTCGCAAGTGAGCGCACTCTAGGCGGACCTTGTGCAGCAGTGCATCAAGATCCGGATAGTCCCTCAAAAAACTCTGCACGACCAAGTTGAGCACATGTGCCAGACATGGTATGTGAGTGAGGTTGCCAAGGCCCAGAGCTGCCACCAGATTTCGGCCATTGTCACACACTACCAAACCTGGCTGGAGATTCGCTGGCAAAAACCACACGTCGCTCTCCTGCTTGATGGCATTCCAGACCTCCTGCGCTGTGTGGCTTCGATTCCCCATGGGAATTAATTTCAGAACGGCCTGTTGCCGTTTGGCCACGGCTGTGCTCATATCGGTCGCATCAGTAAGCGTCCACGGGTCCATGTGGAGGTAGACCGTGACGGCTCCTGCAGCGATGATTCTGAGGAACTGGAGTAGGAGGAGGAGTCAATGTGGACAGACTTGATTCCGGCAATCCTTGGAGTTGGCAGAACACGTACAGCGCCACTCGCAAGATCTGTACCCGGCTCCACAACATTCACCCAATGGGCAGTGAGTGAAAGGTATCGTCCCTGGCCATGGGTACTGGTCCACGCATCGGTGGTCAGGTGGACCTTGCTACTGACGGCGTTTAGTAGCGCATGTTTAATTTTTGCCTCAACATGCTTTTGCAGACCAGGGACGGCTTGCCTGCTGAAATAAAATCGGCTGGGCACATTGTATTGTGGGACTGCCAATGCCATTAATTCACGGAAACTGTCAGTCTCCACCAGCCTGAATGACAGCATTTCAAGGGACAGGAGTTTTGCAATGACAGCATTCAGAGCCTGTGCTCGTGGATGGTTTGCCGAGTATGGCCGTCTTTTATCCCATGCCTGTGCTACCGATGGCTGTTTTGTGGCCTGGGTGTGTGAGGATGACAGGGAACTTGCACCTGTGGGTGGAATAACACTGTGTCTCTGGACAACAGTGACAGAGGTTCTTCCATGGCGATCCTTTGAGGAAGCCTTACCAGCTGTGTGTGAACTGGAGGAAGAGGCTCCAACAGGAGCTGAAGATGTAGGTGCTGCTGTAGGTTGGCCTACATCTCCAGTGTGTCTTTGTAACTCAACAAAGTGCTTTGACCGCACATGTTTCCACATATTTGTTGTATTAAGGTTACTGACACTTTTACCTCTTTTAATTTTTTGATTACACAGCTTGCATTTGACATAGCAAATATCATCTGCAACTGTATCAAAAAAGGACCACGCAGAGCAAGTCCTGGGAGCGCCCGGTTTGGCTGTTGGAAGAGAACTGCTCCGAACGGGTGCCAAACTGGAGGCTACAGGCAAGCGAGTCTGCAGCCTACCTCTCCCTACTGTTTGGACCGTTGGGGCAATCTCTTCCTCAGAGCTGCTCCCACCACCTTCCTGTTCCTCACGCCATGTTGGGTCTTGGACCTCATCATCTCCACCACTACCCTCTTCCAACACCTGCTGTTGTTGGGTGGTCTGGCCAGCACCATGCTCAACAGAAACTGGCAACTGAGTCTCATCATCATCAGATGCGTTCTGCGGTGTGCTGACCATCGGCACTGGCTCACCCGCCTCTTCAGATTCAGAGAGACACAGCTGTTGCGCATCACTGCATACTGCCTCTTCTTCACATTCCAGAATGCTGCTTGGCTGGGCCCTGTTTCCAAGCCAACATATTCTGAGAACAGAAGCAGAGACTCAGCTGGCTCCTGTACAGAGCTCTCTGACTGCCTGGGCAATTTGGCAGGCGGTGAAGAGACTGATGGTTGTTCAACAGTGCTGTGGTCCTGAGAGGAGTGGAAGGTATTGAAGTCGATGCATTGGCTGCCATCCAACCAACAACGGCTTCAATTTGTTCTTCACGCAGCAGGGGGGTACGCTGAGCTCCTACAAAAGTGCGCATAAAGGAACGCTCACGGGGAAAACTGGTGGATGCTGTGTCACTGGGTGCGGCAGCAGCCACAGAATCCCCACGTCCTCTCCCTGCTGCAAATCCACGGCCTCGACCACGACCACGTGCCTTACTCACTGACTTCTTCATCTTGGTAGATTGATAAAGAAAGTCAGAAAAGTTAAGGCCTAAGTGTGGTTATTCCTCACAGACTACAGTGAACCCTGCAGACAACTGTTCAGTATCTGTGAAAGGCCCCTTTGTGTAGTTCTATAGTGTTTGCAACCAATGTATTGTATACGGATGGAAGCGCGTCACACTAATAGATTAGTTTTTTTTCCACTAAAATGGAGCAGCACCAATTAGAGAAAAATGTGAAGGATGAGGCAGTGACACACGCTCAGCAGACTACAACCGGCAGTGGTTGAAGTACAAACGGAGCGTAATCTGCACTCACAAAATGAAAAGCTCACAGACTACAGTGAACACTGAAACACAACTATTCACTATCTGTGAAAAGCTCCTTTGTGTAGTTCTATAGTGTTTGCAACCAATGTATTGTATACGGATGGAAGCGCGTCACACTAATAGATTAGTTTTTTTTCCACTAAAATGGAGCAGCACCAATTAGAGAAAAATGTGAAGGATGAGGCAGTGACACACGCTCAGCAGACTACAACCGGCAGTGGTTGAAGAACTAACTGGAGCGTGATCTGCACTCAAAAAATCAAAACCTCACAGACTGCAGTGAACACTGAAACACAACTATTCACTATCTGTGAAAAGCTCCTTTGTGTAGTTCTATAGTGTTTGCAACCAATGTATTGTATACGGATGGAAGCGCGTCACACTAATAGATTAGATTTTTTTCCACTAAAATGGAGCAGCACCAATTAGAGAAAAATGTGAAGGATGAGGCAGTGACACACGCTCAGCAGACTACAACCGGCAGTGGTTGAAGAACTAACTGGAGCGTGATCTGCACTCAAAAAATCAAAACCTCACAGACTGCAGTGAACACTGAAACACAACTATTCACTATCTGTGAAAAGCTCCTTTGTGTAGTTCTATAGTGTTTGCAACCAATGTATTGTATACGGATGGAAGCGCGTCACACTAATAGATTAGATTTTTTTCCACTAAAATGGAGCAGCACCAATTAGAGAAAAATGTGAAGGATGAGGCAGTGACACACGCTCAGCAGACTACAACCGGCAGTGGTTGAAGAACTAACTGGAGCGTGATCTGCACTCAAAAAATCAAAACCTCACAGACTGCAGTGAACACTGAAACACAACTATTCACTATCTGTGAAAAGCTCCTTTGTGTAGTTCTATAGTGTTTGCAACCAATGTATTGTATACGGATGGAAGCGCGTCACACTAATAGATTAGATTTTTTTCCACTAAAATGGAGCAGCACCAATTAGAGAAAAATGTGAAGGATGAGGCAGTGACACACGCTCAGCAGACTACAACCGGCAGTGGTTGAAGAACTAACTGGAGCGTGATCTGCACTCAAAAAATCAAAACCTCACAGACTGCAGTGAACACTGAAACACAACTATTCACTATCTGTGAAAAGCTCCTTTGTGTAGTTCTATAGTGTTTGCAACCAATGTATTGTATACGGATGGAAGCACGTCACACTAATAGATTTGATTTTTTTCTAATATAATGGAGCTGCACCAATTCCACTAAATAAAATAAAAAAAAAGAGTCAGTGACACGTGCAGATGCCTACAAACAGCGGTGGATGCAGAGCAAACTGCAGCGTCACCTGCACTGTCACACACACACCTTGCACAGAGCTGTTAAAACAACACTGGCAAAATGAAGCTTTACACAGCGGTTGGTAAACTAGCCTGCCTCAAGCACAGTAGTACACAAAATCGCAATATGTAACTGTCCCTCAGAGTTAGCAGAGTAGCGTTCTGTCCCTTACTGAGTTCACAGCACAGTGACGCTAAAATGGCGGCGGCGCCTTTTATAGTGCATTCTGACATCATTTCAGCAGCCAATCACAGCCATGCCATTAGTTAAGATGACCGCAGCATTACAGGATGTGCCCACACTTCGTAGGATTCCTCATTGGCTGACTAAAATCACATTGCCTCTCAAAGAATTATGGGAACTTCCGATTCCGGTATACGATATGGGGAAAAGTATCGGAATTAAGTATCGGAATTCCGATAACGCGAATATCGGCCGATACCCGATACTTGCGGTATCGGAATGCTCAACACTAGTGTGGACTGCTTGACCACATTTGCAGTAAAGATTTGACTGCCTGACTATAACATTTACACAAGTCTAAGGATTGACTGACCACAGCATTATGCTAGGTGTGATATTTCTTACCACATTTCCAGTATACCAGAAAACTATTGACTGAATGACCATAACATTTATGTCAGAATGTGGACTGACTGACCTCTTTTACAAAGGACTGTGGAGTGGTGGACAAAAACTTTACACTAGTTTATGGACTGAATGACCATAGCATTTTAACTAGGTGTGGACTGCCTTACCACATTTCCAGTAAAGTTTTGATTGCCATACTATAACATTTACACATAGTTTTAAGACTGGCTGATGACAGCATTTATGCTAGATGTGGACTGTCTGACCACATTTCATGTAAACTGTAGTTCAACTATAACATTTACAGAAGACTGTAGAATGACTGAACATAACATATACAGTAAACTATTGAATGACTGACTACAGCTTTCACACTAAATTGGCCACAGTCTTTATACCTGAGATAAGTAATTTTAGCCCTAGTATGTTATATTTTTCTTTGTGTATAGCATGTAGCAGGAACCTATTATCACACCTTTGATTATTTACAGGTGACTGAAGCCCAGTGAGTTGGTGGAACGTGACATTTTTACTTGTGGATTTCAAGAAAAGAATAAGAAAAATCTCAAACAGGTAATTAATATTTATATTAATTATTGATAATCGTCGGTTTAGGCATAAGTTCTAGGCCTGCCGAGGTGTAATAACACCTTCCTGGTACATGAGAATATACTGTTTGTGTTTTTCACATGTATATCTTCTATACCCAATTCCTAGTATAACATAACTATATCTCAGGTACAGAGGTAAAGAACATTTCTTCTCCTTATCCTCTGTCTTGTAAAATAAGAAAATGTTCCTATTTGTCATAGATTAGGCTTTTTATCAGCAGTATAACATTCAATGCCTTGACTATAAGATACGGACATCATCATTTACTCTAGACTGTGGAGCGACAGATCACTGAATTTCCACTAGACTGTGGACTGACTAACAACAAAATTTACACTAGACTATTGACCGACTGACCACAGCATTTCCTCTAGACTGTGGACGGACTAACAACAACATTTACACTAGACTGTGAACCAACTGAACACAGAATTTACACTAGACTGTGGACTGATTGACCACAGTATTTATACAAGACATTGGACCGACTGACCAAAGCATATACAATAGACTGTGAACCGACTGACCACTTCATTTACACTAGACTTTGGCTGACTGACCACAGGATTTATACTAGACTGTGGACCGACTCATAAAATGATTTACACTAGAATGTAGACTGACTAACCACAGCATTTAAACCAGACTGTGGACTGATGGTCCACAGTATTTATTCCAGATTGTGGACCGACTGACAACATGATTTACACTAGACTATGGACTGACTGACCACAATATTTATACTAGACTATGGACCGCCTGACCAAAGAATTTATAATAGACTCTGGACTGACTGACCACAGCATTTACACTATGTTTGGACTGCCTGGCCACATTTCCAGAAGACTTTGGGCTGACTGAGCACAGAATTTGCACTTGTTTAAGGACTTACTGACCATGTCATTTACTTTCGATTTGGACTGCTTGATCACATTTCCAGTAAAGTTTGCACTGGCTGACTATAAAATTTACACTAGTCTAAGGACTGACTGACCACAGCATTTATGCTAGTTGTGGAATTTCTGACAACATTTCTAGAAGACCAGAAGACTATAGACTGAATGACCACAACACTTACACAAGAATGTAGACTTACTGACCACTTTTACAATGGACTGTGGACTTGCCTGCAAAAATTTTACACTAGTTTATGGACTGACTGACCATAACATTTAAACTAGGTGTGGACTGCTTGACCACATTTGCAGTAAAGATTTGACTGCCTGACTATAACATTTACACAAGTCTAAGGATTGACTGACCACAGCATTATGCTAGGTGTGGAATTTCTTACCAAATTTCCAGTATACCAGAAAACTATTGACTGAATGACCACAACATTTATGTCAGAATGTGGACTGACTGACCTCTTTTACAATGGACTGTGGAGTGGTGGACAAAAACTTTACACTAGTTTATGGACTGAATGACCATAGCATTTAAACTAGGTGTGGACTGCCTTACCACATTTCCAGTAAAGTTTTTATTGCCATACTATAACATTTACACTAGTTTTAAGACTGGCTGATGACAGCAATTATGCTAGGTGTGGACTGTCTGACCACATTTCATGTAAACTGTAGTTCAACTATAACATTTACAGAAGACAGTAGAATTACTGAAGATAACATATACAGCAAACTATCGAATGACTGACTACAGCTTTCACACTAATCTGGCCACAGTCCTTATAGCTGAGATAAGTAATTTTAGCCCTAGTGTGTTATATTTTTCTTTGTGTATAGCATGTAGCAGGAACCTATTATCACACCTTTGATTATTTACAGGTGACTGAAGCCCAGTGAGATGGTGGAATGTGACATTTTTACTTGTGGATTTCAAGAAAAGAATAAGAAAAATCTCATAACAGGTAATTAATATTTATATTAATTACTGATAATCGTCGGTTTAGGCATAAGTTCTAGGCCTGCCGAGGTGTAATAACACCTTCCTGGTACATGAGAATATACTGTTTGTGTTTTTCACATGTATATCTTCTATACCAAACTCCTAGTATAACATAACTATATCTCAGGTACAGAGGTAAGGAACATTTCTTCTCCTTATCCTCTGTCTTCTAAAATAAGAAAATGTTCCTTTTTGTCATAGATTAGGCTTCTTATCAGCAGTATAACATTCAATGCCTTGACTATAAGATACGGATATCATCATTTACTCTAGACTGTGGAGCGACAGATCACTGAATTTCCACTAGACTGTGGACTGACTAACAACAAAATTTACATTAGACTATTGACCGACTGACCACAGCATTTCCTCTAGACTGTGGACGGACTAACAACAACATTTACACTAGACTGTGAACCAACTGAACACAGAATTTACACTAGACTGTGGACTGATTGACCACAGTATTTATACAAGACTTTGGACCGACTGAGCAAAGCATTTACAATAGACTGTGAACCGACTGACCACTTCATTTACACTAGACTTTGGCTGACTGACCACAGGATTTATACTAGACTGTGGACCGACTGACAACATGATTTACACTAGAATGTGGACTGACTGACCACAGCATTTAAACCAGACTGTGGACTGATGGACCACAGTATTTATTCCAGACTGTGGACCGACTGACAACATTATTTACACTAGACTATGGACTGACTGACCACAATATTTATACTAGACTATGGACCGCCTGACCAAAGAATTTATAATAGACTCTGGACTGACTGACCACAGCATTTACACTATGTTTGGACTGCCTGGCCACATTTCCTGAAGACTTTGGGCTGACTGAGCACAGCATTTACACTTGTTTAAGGACTTACTGACCATGTCATTTACTTTCGATTTGGACTGCTTGATTACATTTCCAGTAAAGTTTGCACTGGCTGACTATAAAATTTACACTAGTCTATGGACTGACTGACCACAGCATTTATGCTAGTTGTGGAATTTCTGACAACATTTCTAGAAGACCAGAAGACTATAGACTGAATGACCACAACACTTACACTAGAATGTGGACTTATTGACCACTTTTACAATGGACTGTGGACTTGCCTGCAAAAATTTTACACTAGTTTATGGACTGACTGACCATAACATTTAAACTAGGTGTGGACTGCTTGACCACATTTGCAGTAAAGATTTGACTGCCTGACTATAACATTTACACAAGTCTAAGGATTGACTGACCACAGCATTATGCTAGGTGTGATATTTCTTACCACATTTCCAGTATACCAGAAAACTATTGACTGAATGACCATAACATTTATGTCAGAATGTGGACTGACTGACCTCTTTTACAAAGGACTGTGGAGTGGTGGACAAAAACTTTACACTAGTTTATGGACTGAATGACCATAGCATTTTAACTAGGTGTGGACTGCCTTACCACATTTCCAGTAAAGTTTTGATTGCCATACTATAACATTTACACTAGTTTTAAGACTGGCTGATGACAGCATTTATGCTAGATGTGGACTGTCTGACCACATTTCATGTAAACTGTAGTTCAACTATAACATTTACAGAAGACTGTAGAATGACTGAACATAACATATACAGTAAACTATTGAATGACTGACTACAGCTTTCACACTAAATTGGCCACAGTCTTTATACCTGAGATAAGTAATTTTAGCCCTAGTATGTTATATTTTTCTTTGTGTATAGAATGTAGCAGGAACCTATTATCACACCTTAGATTATTTACAGGTGACTGAAGCCCAGTGAGTTGGTGGAACGTGACATTTTTACTTGTGGATTTCAAGAAAAGAATAAGAAAAATCTCAAAACAGGTAATTAATATTTATATTAATTATTGATAATCGTCGGTTTAGGCATAAGTTCTAGGCCTGCCGAGGTGTAATAACACCTTCCTGGTACATGAGAATATACTGTTTGTGTTTTTCACATGTATATCTTCTATACCCAATCCTAGTATAACATAACTATATCTCAGGTACAGAGGTAAAGAACATTTCTTCTCCTTATCTTCTGTCTTCTAAAATAAGAAAATGTTCCTATTTGTCATAGATTAGGCTTTTTATCAGCAGTATAACATTCAATGCCTTGACTATAAGATACGGACATCATCATTTACTCTAGACTGTGGAGCGACAGATCACTGAATTTCCACTAGACTGTGGACTGACTAACAACAAAATTTACACTAGACTATTGACCGACTGACCACAGCATTTCCTCTAGACTGTGGACGGACTAACAACAACATTTACACTAGACTGTGAACCAACTGAACACAGAATTTACACTAGA